>JAJOOS010016599.1:0-27747 GCA_029582725.1 Solanum chiquidenum
CAATTATTTGAATTCGGTGAAGTTCATAAAGGCCAAGGATTACATCAAGAACATGGACTTCAAAGACCAGGTGATACTCGTTGGGGATCACATTTCAAAACTTTAGATTACTTTATTGTTATTTTCTCATCTATTGTTTATGTTCTTGAAGTGATTCAACTTGAAGGGTCCACATCAAGTGATAGAAATCAAGCGGAGTATCTTTTGACAAAGATTAAAACATTTAAATTTATTTTTGTGCTTCACCTTGATGTTCAAAGTGTTGGCAATGTCAAATGAGTTGAGTATGATTTTACAAAAAAAAAGATCAAGATATTGTTAATGCCGTGGAGTTTCTTAATAATATAAAGAAAAGATTGCAAGATATGAGGGAAAATGGATGGGAATCTTTGTTGGATGATGTTTCGTCATTTTGTGATTTGCATGATATCTTGATTTCCTATTTGCATGAATCTTGTTTCACGGAAAGTCAAAACTTAAGTCTTCGGGTGTTAGTTATGCGCACCACTTGTGTGGTGAAGTCTTTTTTGTTGTCATGGATGTGCAACTTCAAGAGCTTAATGACCGTTTTGATGTAGTGAGTAGTGATTTACTTCTTGCGATGGGTAGCTTGAATTCAGTCAATTATTTCTCTTATTTTGACAAAGGTAAAATCATTACTTTAGCAAAGAGTTATCCAAGTGAGTTTGATGATGGAAAAATTCGGGATTTGAGCTACCAACTCGATACTTTCATTATTCATATGCGAAGTGGTAATCCCAAGTTCTCCAACTTGCAAGGAATTCGATATTTGGTGAAGGCATTGGTTGAAGCAAATCTTGCGGAGACTTATTCACTTGTAAAGTTGACTTTGATTTTACCTGCTGCTAAGACAACTGTGGAGAGAACATTTTCATCAGTGAAACACATAAAAAATGAAGTGCGAAATAACATTGATAATCAATATTTAAATGATTGTCTAGTGTGTTACATAGAGTGATGTATTTACAAATGTTGGTAATGATGTCATTATCAATCTTTTTCAGAATATGAAAACTCGTCAATGACAATTGTAAATGAATGATGAATATTTATAGTATTAGTAATATTATTGAAAGTTTTAAATTTGTTAACTTCATGCTTTTAGTGTAGAGTGTGGATTTGTAATATATGTAATACATAGATTTTGATCTTATTATTCATATTTTATTGATTGATTTATCACATAATCGATAAGTCTATTTGGCACCCACAAACTCTAAATTCTGAATCCACTTCTGGGCTCAACCCCTCTCAAGGGTTGAGTTGAGCCGACTTAATGGGCCAAACCCATTTTGACAGCTCTAATTATCATCATATTGATTGAAATTTGATTTGAAATCGTCTTCAATTTTGTTCAATTCTCGAATAATTAAACCATGTGCTTTGATACCACTTGTTGGTCGAAAGTAATCAGGACATTATGCGAAAACTTACAATTGTAAATCAAGACGGTGATAAATTAGATGACAAAAGCTTATACTAAATAAATAATATTATTATATGGTTTTGCCAATCGGCCTACATATGAAAAGCTAATAAAAAAGATAAGGAAAAAGTACTATTTAAGACCTTAAATTTACATTCTATTATTCTAGTCTTTTTATTTACAACATTAACATTTTAATTACAAATATGACAATTTATTATAAAATAAATAAGGACAACAATTTAAGACCTATTTTATTGGTTAATGTACCTTTAGTTTTATTTACTTTTTAGATTTTCAATCACAATTATATTTGGATATGTTCCTTTAATACATATCCTATTTTCTCTCTCTTTTTAACCTTTACACAGAAGGAATACCAACTAAATGTCATTCATCATATTTTTTCTTGGTATTAACGCATTTCTACACCTCCTTTTCCCTCTTTTTCAATGTCACTTTGTCAATAAAATGATCTGTATCTCCTTCTTGAAAATATCCATTAGCAAATTGTTTTCATTTTTTTTCTTTTCAAAATCATCTCTAACAACAATTTTTTTTATCTACGAATGAAAAATTCTCTCAATGTTATCCGAAATAGATAAAAAAGGAGGGAAAAAGAGAAGAAAGTTACAAGTGTTGTTTTGAAAAATAATTTGCGACAATAATTTTTTTGTTGCCAATAATTATGGTGTCCTTGTTTATTTAGGGATATAAATTGTTGACATGTAAATGTGCTAATATAATGGTGTATAAACAAGGTACTAAATGTTAAAATGACAATAATTGTAATGTCTATGTAAGTTTTCGGGTCGTGGATCGCCCATGTGGATCGACCCGATTTGATTTGGCTCGACTCGACACAAGTTGTTTTCTGAAAGAAAAAGATAACTACAAATTTAAAAGTGGTGGAACATATACAAAGTAACTACTCAAACGTAAATATACTCCTTTTTAAAATGGTTTATTTCACGTTTCCCTCAAAGGTGAGAGATGGAAAAAATAACAGAGAACTAAAGAGTGAAAAACAAGGAAAATAAATTCTTTCTTCACAAGAATATCAACAAACAAATTGACATTTAGTTTGTGAAACATAATATTTGTTTTCTAGTGATTCGAAGAGTAACTATGGAGCAATTTGTTTTGGTAGCAAAATCAATGATATCCACTGCCAGTATAAGGTACACAATCCATCGATTTTGCTTCGAATTCTAACATTGGTATCAAAGTCGTGATTAATTGTTCCCCGTTTGCATAATGAATGCTTGAAATTTTACTCTGTCTGATTTTTTTCATTATAAAAAAAATAAATTGGGTGCAAACTCGAAACATTTAGTGTTATAAATTTCTTCTAAGAAAATAGATGATAGAATTGTTGCTTACCCGAAAAAAAGATAAGATGACCGGATATAAATAGAGAAGTTTGAACCGAATTATAAATATAAATTTTTTTATGATCGATTAAAAAATTGTTTTCTTTCCGTTACTCCATATTCAATTAGGAGTAGTGAAAAGAGAGAAGAGATTTAATGACTTGAGTTTTTCTTCTTCTTTTGGGATCTTTCATGGAAGTTTTTTTGTGAATTTTCTTTTTCCAGTTTTTTTCACAATGGAAGTAATATAAAGGAGAACATGAGTAAAATGCGAAGTTTTATATTATGTGATGAATAGAAAAAGGACTTTAAATTTTATGAAAACTTGAAAATTCAAGTACATGAGTTATAAATTGGTCAAATCTGATTGTAGATTACTTTAAAATTTAATTTTCTTTTAAAAGTCATATGATGATATTTAAGTACATGCATTATGATTTACTTAAATAATTTATTTGATCTTCATAAATTCATTTAGTCCTTATGTTCCTTAAACAATTTTTTTGTCTTCTATAAATAAAAGTGGCATATGTTGTCACATTAAATGGTTCAGTCATTCTTATTATTTTCTTGTTCCTATTTCAGACATGGCTGAACAGGAACAAACTCAAATTACTCCAAGTGGGAGTTCTTGAAGTCGAGCAAAGAGACAATTTAGAAGAACACATTGTCGTAGAACATATTTTTGAGGTCATGAAATTGTACGTATTAGTATTCCAAGGGCAACACAAAATTTATTAAGGAATCAACGAGCTATTCGAAGGAAAGAAGAAAAGGATTTTAAAGAGTTTAAGTCTTTGAAGATGTCCCCTAATATTTCAACCCGTGATTTTTATTCATTTTTTTAAAATTAAAAGGGATGAACTGGCTGATTTTATTGAAATTTCAGATTGGAGAGCCTTAACATATTTAACAAATGCTCTCCGTGAACTTTCGAGTAGTAGATTAACTGATGTTTATCGTGACATTTGACTCAGTCATTCTTTTAAGGTGTATATTTATTGCCTTGAATACTTGTGGGGGGAATTTTAGTCTTTAAAAGACTTGTAATTTGTTATTGCTTATTTGTTTTTTAGTATATGAATTATGTAGTTTGTTTTTTCTTAATTTAAGTTATTAGACTTAAAAATTTCTTGTTATTAAAGTCTTTAATATATTAATGTACCAATTATGAAATTAGTTTCAAATTTTGATTAAATATTTAATTTGTAGATGATGATTGAATGCTTACATGTCTTTTCGATTTTACATTAAATATGAAACCTTTATGAGAATTGATTTGCTTGAATGTGTATGTCACATGCATAATTGATTAAAAATTCTTGTTTTATTATATCTCGAAACAGACATGGCATTAAAAGTACCATTGTTGATTTAAATAAAGGTAAAAAACTTCACGGTGACAATTACGACACCGGAGTCATAAGATATGATATACACTAGAAGAGAAAATACTCTAGAATGTATAAATCATGTTTTGAATTAACCAGATAAAGGTAACTTTGTATAACATAGAGCGGATCTTCAAGCTTACAAAACTTTGAAAAAAGCTAATTCCACTACACGTGGAATAATAGTTAGTTTGTGGTTGATGATTCCATACATGAATATGAGGAATTCTCTACTGCTCATGTTATGTGGGCACATCTGCAAGGAATGTATGAGGGTACGTATGTGACCCGCTTCCGATAGTTGACTATCAAATTTGACACTTACAAGAGTGTCATAACCAAAATATCAAACAACAACACCTTAGGGTGATGTGTTGGCCATGTTCTTTCATGTGAGCAACTTGTTCAAGCAATGATTCAGTATCTTCTCAATAATTGGAAAAAATTTGAAGGTTAACTTGACCCATAATGATAACATCAAAAATATTTCTGATGTTTCCCTCCATGTTGTACTTGAAGATGAGCAGCTTGATGCTGCTAAAACTTCTTCTAATACTTTTGTGGCAGAGTCAAGTGGTAAAAAATCTTTAGGCTTCAAGCGCAAGAAAAATTGGAAAAGACAAAGAGACCGGAGAAGGACCCTCTAAGAAAAAAGAAGAAGACAAATTCCAAAAAAGGAAAATGAATTTTCAAGAAGAGAGACTAGAGCAATGAAGTGCTACAATTGTCAAGTGCTGGGGCATTTTGCTCATGAATATACTGAGCCAAAAAGGTAGCATTTGTAAACGCATCTCTAAGTGCTACATATATTTCTTGCGCTTCTTTACTAACTAAATCTTATCCTATGTCTCAGGATCCACCGACCACACAAGTTGAGGTAGAGAAGCATTTATGAAGTTTTGTCGAGTTTCATCTAAATCAAGGTGGATCTACGTAGAAAATAATGCTAAACCGAAAGTCAAAGGGATAGACACTTGCAAAGTGGACCTGCGTGATGGTCGTCCCTTGATCTTGCATGACATCCTATATGATTTAGAGATTCCACTAAAATTAGTATATGTGTTTGTTCTTTTAGACATTGATTTTGATTTGTATTTTAGTCGTAACAATGTTAGAATAACTCTAGATAATGTTTTATATGATATTAGATTTTGTTGTGATCGTTTTAAATTGTAATCCTTCAACTTATGACTATTATATTGACCACTGTGTAATGACATGTTATTCAAGAGCAATGATATTGATGTTATTATATGACATGCAAAATTAGGTCACATAGGGCAAAATCGAATGAATAGGTTGGCAAAGAAAGGATATTTAGGTTCTTTCATCAAAATTGATATGCCAACTTGTGAAAATTATCTTGCTAGAAAGATTACGCGTAAATCATTTGAGAATGCTAAAAAAACTGATTTTCCTTTTCAATTAATTCATTTTGGTATTTATGGTTCAATGAATGTGAGGGCAAGGTCAGGTGCTACATACTTCATTACATTTATTGATGATTTCACACGCTTTGGTTATGCTTATTTGATATCTCATAAATCCAAATCACTTAAGTACTTTAAAAGATATATGAATGAAGTTGAAAATCAATTAGATAAAATTATAAAGGTTTTAAGAACTGATCGACGACGTGAATATTGTCAAAATAATTTTAAGAATTATGTATGGGTTATTATTAGATAGTTAACTACTCTTTATACACCTCAACAAAATGGTGTAGTTGAAAGAAGGAATAGAATATTATTAGACATGACTAGGTCAATGATGACAGTCTAATTTGTCTATTTTTTTCTTGGGAGATGCATTATTGAGTGCGTCCTACATATTGAATAAGCTGCCATCTAAATCAATAATTTTGACTCTTAATGAACTTTGGACTGGTCATAAAACAAACCTGAATGATCTACGACCTTGGGGTTGTGTTGTATATTTTAAAGATAATTTTGGTGAGTTTGGTAAAGTAAGTCTGAAAGGAAAGAAATATATCTTTATAAAATACCTAGAACACTTCAAAGGGTATGTGATTATTGATGAATTTGAAGATGGAAGTTGATCTTGGACGTATTTATATGCCTGGGAACCAAATAACACCCATGCTTTGACTGAATTTAGGTAAGAATTCGTTAGTTTTTAATAGTAGTTGAGTCATATATTTCATTTGGACTAACCATTGTGATTATTGATTGTAGATTGGGAAATAAGGAGAAAACAAGCACAAAACTGAAATCGTGAAGTGAAGAGTGGGTCCAAGCGCGAGAGCATAAGTAAGAAGGTGCCAAAAAGAAGTGGAAACCAATATGAAGAGAAATATGCTAAAGTGCACTCTCTCCGCATCACTGAGAGATATTTAATTATTTCTCCACATTGTTGAGTTCAGAAAGAAGAGTACGTAACCTCTCCACATTGTATTTGGAGCTGAAATTATAAGACATGTCCGCGTCGTAGACTTGAGGTCCAGTTTTCTGCTGATTTTCCTTAATTATAAATAGACGTGAATTTTATTATTTTAATTATTCTTTTGCTTGGTTTTGAATAAGGACGATTTTGGGAGATGTTTCATCTGTTCTTAGGGTTTATTCCTAAAATTTGCTCTAGTCGATCTCTTCTATGTTAATTGACTATTTCTAAATTTAGAATCATATTATTAGTAGCTAAAGACCCTTATTCTAGAGTTGCAACTACATGATGATTGTATTTTATTAATTTTGATTATCGTATGAATCTCTTTTTTGTTCTTAATTTAGTATTTCGTGATTGACCACTGTTGAAATAACTGTATTGTTTGAATTGAACTCGAGAGAGGAATAATAGGATAGAACGTGGTCCAAAAGAAACATGATCTTCTCTATGTTTAGGGTTGATTTGTATTTAGGATAGGGATATACCTAGAAGCCTTGCTTGGTTAATAGACAGGATGAAAACACAATGCTCTGTAATTGGTTCAGTCTATTCCCGCTCAACGATGTAGTTAGGCTGCCAATTACCGTAGGCTATTAGAGGATAGGAAATTATGATCATACATTTAACCTTGT
This sequence comes from Solanum chiquidenum, assembly GCA_029582725.1. Lineage (NCBI taxonomy): Eukaryota > Viridiplantae > Streptophyta > Magnoliopsida > Solanales > Solanaceae > Solanum > Solanum chiquidenum. The sequence goes on from JAJOOS010016599.1 coordinate 7,250, forward strand.
AATCAGTGTTTTGATAATTGATTGGCATCCATTAAATGAGATAACTTGGATGAATCTATAGCAGGCTGTATCCCTGAAATTTTCCCAATCATTAGTATACTTCTTTTATTATTACATTCTAATAAGGTAAATTTTTTCTGCACTCTTAAATAAATAATTAGACAAATATAATTTAGTAGAAATAATTAATTGACAAGTCATTTGGGTTCGATAATCTAGCTCGTTTTGTTACGATCCAGACCGTCGTGAGTGGCACCCACACTAACCCTCCGGTGGGAGAACCATTAATACTAATTAGCTAACCAACTTTAATCAAAATACCAAGGCATTTAAGTTACGAAAACAAGTTAAATGCTAAGAAAAGAAAATTAGGGAGTCCCCATAAACTCCAACAAAAGTGTAACAAATGCGGAAATACTACTTAGAACCTGAAAGTCAATGTACCAAAACATCTAAGTTCAACCATAAGTCTAAACAAGAAGGTGGGTACAACCCAAACTAATGTACTAATAACTATCTAGAAAGTGTAAGTCCGAAATGTGGACTTAAACAAAAGAGAACTCATGGCAGCCCGAAAGAACTGACTCACCCTTGAATTCGAACAATCATTGATGTTTAAGCGAGTTCTGTCAATAGCCGCCTGAAGATGCCCTGTACTCAACAAAGAAAGAGCAAGTGCAGTATCGATACACAGCCACATTGTATTGGTAGGATCACAGGGCTATCCCACTCAGTGCAACATGCACAAGTCATACAACATTATAAACATGTAAATATCAAACGTGTACAATATCAATTATCACATTCTCAACAATATACATTTACAACAAGTCATTGGTCCTCTCATGGGACCCAAACTCAAACAGTTAGTGTATCGGTACGTGGTACCCGATCCAATGTTTATGCCGGAACGTGGCAACCGATCCCATATTTATGTTGGAATGTGGCAACCGATCTAAGTTAGTGTGTCGAAACGCAACACTCGATCCATTCAACAAGCCACAATCACAATCACAAGTATATTCTCAATAATCATACAATCAAGAAGTGATTCAAGGCATGTAGTCATTTGTTCATACTTATTTACAATTAGTGTGATCAACAATGCAACATCCGTATACATACATGCATCATAATAAAGCAAGAACAAACATGCATCACACAACATGAAATCACAACCATAACCTACCTCAAACAAAGCTTGAATCCCCTAAGAAAATTGATTCTTCCCTTTTCGAATTCGTTCCGCTTGGTCTTGGTCTACCAACAATAATTATAACACGGGAATCAATAAACAATAACTAATTACCCAAATTACTAACAATCCCATCAACCCTAGATCAAACCCTTGATCCCAATATCCCAATTAGGGCTGTTTGCACCATGATTTCCAGATCAAAACCCTCCTCCATCGATAATTACCCATTAGATTATGTTCTACGGATCAAAAAATGGATTTGGAGAGTTAAAACCTTACCTTTAGCCTAAAGAATGGTGAAAAACTGTCAAGAAGTCTCTTGGGTTCGTTCCTTAGCTCTCAAGTTCAAAAATTGCAGAATAAAATGTTACAGGGTTTATTTTCGACTTTAAGTGGCGTCTGTCCTTCCACAGCGGTCTCACCTCGCTACAGCGGCAAAAAATCCCGCCTCAGAGGCTTTCACGGAACATTGAGCAAAATTAATAATTCCAAGATCCCATTTCACAACACACCTTCAACCAACGACACTCAAAAACTTCCCGTTCACGCCAAGATCAGTTTTGGGAGTTCCACTCACCCGAATTTAATTCCGTTAAGTCATATGGGTTTCTTAATGTCTTGGCTATCTAATCATGTAATTAAAATCATAATTAAATTACCCAATTTATACCCGATTTACCTAGACCTCACTGACTCCGATTTCATCCAAATCTGGACTAGGTTGGGAAATCCTAAGTTACTACAAAAATTTTTTTGGCCCAATATTTTTCCCCGTTGGCTTTCTATAACTACGGAAGCTGGCCGTTACACTTTTAGGGCCACTATATTACTTGCACGACCACGTACACTTGCGCGTGCAATTGGGAACAACAAGTTTTTGACACCACTGCTGGAGACTTAGAAATTAATTGTTTTTCTAGGTTATAGTTTTCTTTTTATTTATTTTAGTTTTTTATTATTTTTTCTCTAAACAAATAAATTTTTTTCTTGGAATAATTTGGTGCTCTTATTGATATGGATGATTAGGATAAATGGTAGTTGGAAGATAGTTATCCTTGCAAGTATTGTGATGCACCCCACTTGAATATCTAGTGTCCTATATGTCATATATGTGGTGGTCAATATGGTTGGAATGGTTTTCCTTCCTCTTATTCCCCTCCCTTGAACCCTTATTATGATTCTTTTGTTGTTTGTGATGTTGGCAGGGCTGATGAAATGGAGAATGTTGAACAAGAGGCGTGCGATATGTGTCCTAAGAAATTAATGAACATGTTGGACAAAAATAATTTAGTACTCATGGAACTGGAATCAATACTCATGGAACAACGAGAAAAAAACCATGGACTTCAGGCAAAATTCATAGAACTGCAAGCTAAGGGTGACGCTGATAAATTACAAGTTACAGACCTAGCTAATGCTCAATTAGATGAAGAGATTGAATCCCAACAAGAACAAAGTTATGAAGAAGAAGATATAGTGAGCCAACCTTGGCTACAAGAACAGACTAAACTTCTAAAGTTTCAAGAGTTTATCTGTGATGGTCTGACATACATGACAACCCAACAAATAGAAAGAAGAGTTGAGCTCACACAATAAGTAGATTAATTTGGCTCAGATATTCATGACTTGGAAGCTTGATGTTTGCGTAATCAAGACACAACTTCCGATGCAAGTGTCTACGATCGTACAATAGTTTAGTAACCTAACCAAGGGTTGGGATCGTCCCAAGAGAGTGGTTTTGAGAATTTATAGAAAAATTAAATTTAGTTCTAACTAGTCGTAGCTAAAGACATTAAAGATTAAAAATAATTTAAATTAAAGGGGGACACAAGAGTGTGAATTAACAATGGGGGGGGGGGGTTGTCACTAGTAAGTAAAAACAACAAAATAAACAAGGGTTTCTAATTAATGAGAGGGGATCCTTGGGATGTGATGGGAATACGGGTTAATCTAGATTATTGGGTACATGCTTTCGATAGAAGATTCATAGAATAATTGTGATTAGGCTAGACTTTAATGGGGATAAGCTCTCTCTCGAGCAACTTACCCTGTTTCAAATACGTTCCTCTCGGACACCCATTTGCCAAATGAAACCACCTACACCTTAACCCACTCACTCTCTCGAGATGAGTGTGTGGACATGGGACTAGGGTTCACTCTCTCGAGCTGAACCTCATGTCGACCCACTCACATTGTCCATCAATTTAGTGGTCTTAGCTTTACAACCTCACTCTCGAGCAAGTCGAAAGCAAATATATGAGATTATATTTTCAACTACAACCTCATTAAGTTCATCCACTACCACTAAACAAAATCACAATTAAACTACAATTAAACTATCAGCAAGCAAAACCCAATAATTATCTTAACCCATATTGGCTAAATCACACCCCAAGAATTGGGGTTTTTTGCCACACATCAAGAGATATAGATTTATACCTAAATGAGCTTGCATTCAAATGGGTATGAAGATTTAAGTCTTGTTACATGCCAAGAATGAAGAATCCAAGAGACCCAAGTCCGAATTCTTGGAAATGAAACCCTCTTCTTCTTCAAGTCTTCAAAACCCTCTCAAACTTAGAGCAAAAATATAAAAAAAGTACTATTCTCAATGAAAATTATCACACTTGTTCGACTTTAAGTGAAAATTATAATAATTGTTCCACCTAAAACTAAAACTCTAACTAGTATTTATAGTTTTCACAGATTTGTGCTGCAGCGGATCGTTCTGCGTTTTTAGTTGAAATCACCAATCAACTTGGTGATTCACCCTTTGGTGTAGTTCATCACCGTCTTGCACCAGCCTTCAGCTTCGTCATCCTTTGGGTCATTGGGCGGCATGGTACTCGTTCATGGAACTTCTCGGCGATGCACCGACTGCTCCCTTTTTCCGCCGACTTGATCCTTTTCTTCAGGGCTTAGCACACTGGAACAAAAAGTGAAGTAAGACCCTTCGACGACTCGCCAAGTGGACTGGGCGATCCTCAGGCCTTCATTTCTTCGTTCTTTTCAGCCTTTTCGTTCCTTTTTGTGACGTAGTGTACATGCTTTCCTTAAAACTTCAAATACCTGAAACTAAGGGTTTTCATCAGATATTGAGATAAAATAAGCATTTGAGGACACAAATTCTATCAAATTATAGCCCTGAATGAGTCCAATTTATGGACTGATCAACACCCCCAATTTAAACTTTTGCTTGTCCTCAAGCAAACTCAAGTTCAGCCGTTCAAAAAGGGTGTCTCGAATAGTGCTACAAAAGACTCAATCATTAATGCGCAAATTAAGACTCAATTTACTTATGCAAGGATAAATTGTGTACTCAAAGATTTAAGTTGTGACACACCATTACCAAAGATTCTCAAGCTCACAATCCTTGCTTCAAATGCAAGTTCAAGCTCAACAAAAGCCTTCGAATACCTTCACACAAATGATGATTCCATTTTCACACGCAAAGGTATAGTCAATTTAAAGTTCAGGAATCAGATACAACGCTCACACTCACAAAGATGAACACAATGCATGCTTTCACCCATAGGTTTACCCGTATTTTCCAATTAACATTTGTTTCGACTTTTTCAAGATCACAAAGGTCTTTTCAAGGCTTATAACGGGGCTGAGTGTAAATGTATTGTCATTTAGGCTCAATGACGTTCATCCTCATGAAATGTGGTGCTCACAACACTTCCTTTACTCTTCATTCATTATTCTCTTTAGTGCTCATAAGTCATCCTATCATTTACTTTACATGTATTGTTTGGAAACCCCATTTCTTTTGTACTTTATTCCACCACTTTCTTTTTTATTCTTTTCCTTTTTATTTTCTCTTTTCTCCCTCTTTTTTTATATGGAGCGGTTCCATTTTTCTCAAAAACCATGGGTAAGAGGAGACTGTCCTTGCACTTCTTGACTGGCCCCTATCTTTTCACCACACCTCCAACTTAGGATTTTGGCCTAAGTTGGTTATTCAACAAACCACAACTTCATGAGGATTATGGGTGATGGATTAAGAGAGGTCTAGTTATCATCAAGTTCCTTCCAAAAATAGGTAAGGCTCAAGGGGTGTTCAAGAGAGAATCACTCACTCACAACATAGATCACAAAGGAGGTTTATGTCAAATTGGTTCACACTCTCTGAAGTTGCCTAAGATCATATCAAGAGAAAGTTTTAGTTAGTCAACTGGACCACAAGGCAAATTCTAGGTGTTGTCATGCATGATTCCATGTAAGCTTATCACACAAGGCATCGATACTTAAGTCAAACAAGACACCACACTTTCGCTAGCGTGCAACGGTCATCACAAGAGAATCGATTTAATAAATGGCTAATCATAACGAGATGCAAAGAGTTCACATATTGTCTATGCAATTTCATTTGGCCTCATCGTAGCCGTACTTTTATGTTCGTTCGATTGTAGCACTATTCAAGTCATCGGTATTGATCGAAACCGAGACTCAAATTTTTGCAAAAGAACAGCCACATTCAACACATGAGAGGTGGAAAAAATGTGTGAAAAATTCAAAAAACTTCGAAAGTGTCAAAATCATTTTGCAATTTAAAATAAAAGGAGCCACAAGCTCAAACATCCACAGAAAATAGTATTTAACATAATTTAAGCATAAAGCACACATATACACAACATACGAACATCAAATAGCACACAAAGGTGGGTCTCACCCCACTATAAATAAAATGTATTTGTCCTCAAATGTAAATAACAAACATCCGAAAGCACAAATAGAGAATAACAAAGAGGGATTCAAAGGATAATCTTGGTTAAGAAACTGCTCATCTGTCACGGCGGCATGGTTCTTCTTGTGACTTTGGGTGTAGTTATCTCTGGTGCTTCGGGTTGTAGACCTTCAACAATTTTAGCATTAAAAAGAAGGCGAGGTAGGGACGTTAAGCGGACCGCTGAGTGATTTAGCGAGCTCTATACGGCTTTGCTAAGCAACCTAACACGCCTATTTTCAACCCATTTTCTCAAATGCTTCACAACCATCATGCTTTAACTGAGCAAAGAGTGAAACTTAAGCAAGATCCAACTCATGCAAGCACAACCCCCTTTTGCTATGATCAATTGAAAGTTGAATAGCTAGGTAGCAATGCAATCCAAATTCCGAGCATAAATCAGTGCTAAAATACTTAGTTAATGTGGGTTTATGTAAAGATTAATATGCAAAGGTGTAGTAGGAGGTATGAAGATGTATCAATATGAACTGTGTTGAGAGTTTTAAACCTTTTGGCTCACAAGCCGCTCATATCCAAACCACTCGGCTATATCAGTCGTAATCGTGGAGACTTTCAATGATTCACCGAGAAATCACTTTCCTTGGCGATTCTCACAGAACTTTCTAGTAAGATTGGGAGTTCAAGTGGAGGTTTCCATCGAGATCGCCGATAGAGTCGGCGATGCGCCAATAATTTTAACATTTCACCGAGTTTGACAGGCCACAACTTGAAGATATCTTTGAGTCAAAAGGCGGATAGGTTGGGTTCGCCGACCTCTTAGGCGACTCGCTGATTGGACCTATTGTTCGCCACTATACACTGGTTCGAACATTTTTTCTACACTTCAACCTGTAGAAATAATACACCATTATTATATCAGTACGCAAATACTAAATGATAAAGGGTTTTGGGTTGCCTCCCAAACAACACCTTAGTTAACGTCGTGGCACGACGTAAGTCGACAACTATTCTTCATCCTCGGAGTCGGTCATGGTGTAGCTAGGTGAGTCCTCGGCAAATGGTAGATAGCGACTTGATATTAGATGGCCTATCTGGGCATCTTGCAGCTGAATAGTCAAAAAATTAGAGGTTGTCGCTTGGTTCAGCATGTCGATGTTCTCCTTCATTTGATTCAACATCTTGTCTTGATCTTCAATTTTTTGTTGAATGAGTGAGAGGACCTATCGTCTTGTACTCTCTCCTTCTTCTTCCCTTTTGTACATTCTCAAAGGACGAAACACTTGTCTTTTTTCGACGCCTGTGCCTCCAACTCCATGACTCTGTTGGATAAACCATCCTATTGAGCTAGCAGGGCTTTCCACTCTTGTTTCTTTTTTGTCTCTTTGTTGGCTTCGACTATGCCATCCAGGAGTTCAGCTACAACTTCATTAGGTTGGTTTAGCATATCACATGTGAAAAGTTGATCAACATTACTTCTATTTTCTGGTCCAAGAGCCCGATAGAAGCTTTCTAGTAGCACCTTTTTTTCCATCCCATGAGAGGGTCATGTCTGCAGCAATGCTTGAAATTTCAACCACATTTCCTGAAGTGTTTCATCCCCCACTAGTTTGAATGTCAGGTGGTTGTCCCTCAGATTTAACAGTTTCAAGAGGGGATGATCCATTTGATTACCATAACGATCATCCATTCTTATTTCCCTGCTTTGATATTTAAACAAGCAAAACAAAACTACAATTTAGCTTAGTAAAACTAAAACTAAGAAGAATCCAAGATTCTACTTAACTAAGAATTCCCAAATAACACCACTCCCCGGCAACGACGCCATTTTAATATTTGCGTAATCAAGACACAACTTCCAATGCAAGTGTCTACGATCGTACAATAGTTTAGTAATCCAACTAAGGGTTGGGATCGTCCCAAGAGAGTAGTTTTGATAATTTATAGAAAAATAAGATTTAGTTCTAACTAGTCGTAGCTAAAGACATTAACGATTAACAACATTGTAAATTAAAGGGGGACACAAGAAGTCAACTAACAATGGGAGGGATGGGGGTTGTCACTAGTAAGTAAAAACATCAAAATAAACAAGGTAAATAATGAGAGGGGATCCTTGAGATTTGACTGGAATACATGTTAACCTAGATTATTGGGTACATGCTTTCGATAGAGGATTCATAGAATAATTGTGACTAGGCTAGACTTTAAAGGGGATAAACTTTCTCTCGAGCAACTTACCCCATTTCAAATGCGTTTCTCTCGGACACCCATTTGCCGCATGAAGACCACCTTACGCCTTTACCCACTCACTCTCTCGAGATGAGTGTGTGGACATGGGAGTAGGGTTCACTCTCTCGAGCTGAACCTCATGTCGACCCACTCACATTGTCCATCAATTTAGTGGTCTTAGCTTTACGACCTCTCTCTCGAGCAAGTCGAAAACACATATATGAGATTATATTTTCAACTACAACCTCATTAAGTTCATCTACTACCACTAAACAAAATCACATTTAAACTACAATTAAACTATCAGCAAGCAAAACCCAATAATTATCTTAACCCATATTGGCTAAATCACACCCCAAGAATTGGGGTTTTTAGCCACACATCAAGAGATATAGATTTATACCTAAATGAGCTTGCATTAAAATGGGTATGAAGATTTAAGTCTTGTTACATGCCAAGAATGAAGAATCCAAGAGACCCAAGTCCAAATTCTTGGAAATGAAACCCTCTTCTTCTTCAAGTCTTCAAAACCCTCTCAAAGTTAGAGCAAAAATATCAAAAAGTACTATTCTCTATGAAAATTATCACATTTGTTCGAATTTAAGTGAAAATTATAATAATTTTTCCACCTAAAACTAAAACTCTAACTAGTATTTATAGTTTTCACAGATTTGTGTTGCAGCGGATCGTTCGGCGTCGTTAGTCAGAATCGCCGATCAACTCAGCAATTCACCTTTTGGTTTAGTTCATCACCGTCTTGCACCAGCCTTCAGCATCGTTGTGCTCTGGGTCATTGGGCGACATGGTACTGCTTCGCAGAACGTCTCGGCGATGCACCGACTGCTCCCTTTTTTTTGCTGAGTTGATCCGTTTCTTCAGGGCTCAGCACACTGGAACGAAAGGCGAAGTAAGACCCTTCGGAGACTCGCCAAGTGGACTCGGCGATCCTTAGGCCTTCATTTCTTCGTTCTTTTCAACTTTTTCGTTCTTTTTTGTGACGTAGTGTCAATGCTTTCATTAAAACTTCAAATACCTGAAACTTAAGGGTTTTCATCAGATATTGACATAAAATAAGCATTTGAGGACACAATTTCTATTAAAATATATCCTTGAATGAGTCCAATTTGTGTACTCATCAACACCCCCAACTTAAACTTTTGCTTGTCCTCAAGCAAACTCAATTTCAGCCGTTCAAAAAGGGTGTCTCGAATAGTGCTACAAAAGACTCAATCATTAATGCACACAATAAGACTCAATTTACTTATGCAAGGATCAATTGTGTACTCAAAGATTCAAGTTGTGACACACCATTACCAAAGATTCTCAAGCTCGCAATCCTTGCTTCAAATGCAAGTTCAAGCTCAACAAAAGCCTTCGAATGCCCTCACACAAATGATGATTCCATTTTCACAGGCAAAGGTACAGTCAATTTAAAGTTTAGGAATCAGATACAACGCTCACACTCACAAAGATGAGCACAATGCATGCTTTCACCCATATGTTTACCCGTATTTTCTAATTAACATTTGTTTCGACTTTCTCTAGATCACAAAGGTCTTTTCAAGGCTTATAGCAAGGCTGAGTATAAATGTATTGTCATTTAGGCTCAGTGACTTTCATCCTCATGAAATGTGGTGCTCTCAACACTTCATTTCCTTTTGCTTCATTATTATATTTAGTGATCATAAGTCATCCTATCATTTACTTTCCATGCATTGTTTGAAAACCCCATTTCTTTTGTACTTTATTCCACCACTTTCTTTTTCATTCTTTTTTTTTCTTTTCTCTTTCTCTCTCTTTTTTTTATATGGAGGGGTTCCATTTTTATCAAAAACCAAGGGTAAGAGGAGAATTTCCTTGCACTTCTCGACTTTCCCCTATCTTTTCACCACACCCCCCAACTTAGGCTTTTATCCTAAGTTGGCTATTCAACTAACCACAACTTCATGAGGATTATGGGTGATGGATTAAGAAAGGTCTAGTTTTCATCAAGTTCCTTCCAAAGAAAGGTAATGCTCAAGGGGTGTTCAAGAGAGAATAACACGCTCACAATGTAGGTCACAAAGGAGGTATATGCCAAATTGGTTCACACTCTCCGAATTTACCTAAGATCATATTAAGAGAAAGTGTTACTTAGTCAATCGGACCAACATGGAAAATTTTAGGTGTTGTCATGCAGGGTTCAAGGTAAACTTATCACACAAGGCATCGACACTTAAGTCAAACAAGACTCCACACTTTTGCTAGTGTGAAATGGTCATCACAAGAGAATCAAATTGATAAATGGATAATCACAACGAGATGCAAAGAGTTCACATATTGTCTATGCAACTTCATTTTGCCTCATTGTAGCCGTACATTCAAGTTCGTTTGATTGTAGCACTATTCAAGTCATCGATATTGATCGAAACTGAGACTCAAATTTTTGTAAAAGAGCAACCACATTCAACATATGAGAGGTGGCAAAAATGTGCGAGAAATTCAAATTTTTTTGAATGGGTCAAAATCATTTTGAAATTTAAAATAAAAGGAGCCACAAGCTCAAACATCCATAGAAAATAGTATTTAACATAATTTAAGCACAAAGACATAAGCTCACTTGAACAAAAAGGTTGAGTCATCCGATGTCCAATCACCAATTATCGTGGATGACGACCAACTAGTGGAGCAAAAACATGAATTCCAACCATTCAACTATACTTTATTTCTTAATGTCAATCCTGAGAAAGAGTACAAATGTGAGAAAGTTGTAAATAATGTTGCTTTGGAGTTGAGGAATCTAAGATCTCATTCCAAACATTTTTCTACATTATGATTGGATGACAGGGAATTCAAGTCATCTGAACTAATGGAGGAACAAGGCCCCTACATCCTAAAGTTTTTTAGTCTGCGTAGACAAACAATATTCCATAAATAAGGGCTAAAAAGTGCAAGATACGACATCTATTACTTGGTTCCTTTATCTTTATACCACCGCGTCGTGAGTGAAACAGAAAAAATGATGCAAAGTTAGGGGCGCAATTCATAAGTTCAAAGTGGAACGAAAAGTGGTGTACTAAATTAGGTCATGTCGCGACGTTAAATCAGTCGTTTATTGAGAGGCAACCTAATTTATAGTGTAGCTTCTTGTTTTATTTTTAGTGTTATTTTTTGTGTTGTTTTTGCACATTAGGGGAAGTCTGAGTACTCAAAATTTTGAAGCAAATGAGCACGTTTGAGCTTAATTAAGTGTGAGGTGCTTACGACCCTTGATGAAATTGAAAGAACATGCTACTAGCAAGGCCTAGAGGCCTCAGGGAATTTTCCTAACCCTTGTGTTAAAAATTGCTTCTTTCACTCTTAGCTTATGTTGTCGCACTGGGGACAATGCTTGATTTTACAGTGTGGGGTGGGGTGTGAATTCTCTCTGATATATATATATTAGTAGAACAATAGGTTACTTTATTTTTATTTTGGGTCCCTTGGATGTTGTTTTCAGTTCTTTGGTCAAGGATAGTCCCTTTGAACCGAACCAAATATAAAAAGATTTTTAATCGTAGGATTAATTCAGTCGTTGTAGTTGAGTCACATTGCCCTATGATAGATAGATGACGACCGTATTAAGGGTAATTTTGTCATTGAGTCTTTGGTATCGTGTTTGTGATGAAGCTATAATTCTGAAAAGGGAAATCGTGTATGAAAGCATATGGTTTAATATATGTGGATGCCTTTGAATTCTTGTATTTGATTCTAAATATTGCAACTTAAGCTTAATTTTAACTTTACATGAACTAAGTGTGATGCCTGATGATGGAGCCTACTTGAATTGAACTTGAACTTGTGTCATGTATGGTGAGGCATTGTGTATTCCATGTATTACATCTTAGTCTAGAACCTTCCCTACATGTCATTGAAGCGAAATAAAAAGTGTTGCTTTGTTTTGGGGATGATGATAGGCTTTCTTTGAATTGCCTTGTAAATTTTGGCCTTTTCAGATCTAGTAGCCCCTTTGAGTTTGTAGTCTTTTGTTGATAGACATATTTTTACCTCGAATCTTTTGTTGAATCCCTAGTTTTGAACACTGTAGCATAAACTTATTATAATTGTTAAATCTGAATAAAAAGATATGATTGAGTGAAAAAGGAAATCAATGATAGCGACAAAGTGATTAAAAATCCCTCTTTGAACGAATATGACATGAAAAAAAGCGAGGAAAACAAAAAAAAATTAGAAAAAAGATGAACATTGAAGCATTCTTGAGATGATGAGAATTACTTGTGAAATAATTGTTGAAGAGAGGGCTGAAAATAAAGAGAAGAGAATAATGGGTGATGAAGTCTAAAAGTGCAAAGTGCTTGGGGAAGTGTAAGTCACTATTATATAGTTTTTCTACCCGTCTTCTAGCCTACATTACAACCCGTTAAAGTCCTATTTGATTCTATTCAAGCATGCTTAATTAGTGGAGATGTACATAATTAACAAACCTATAGTTCTTTGTGCATACATGTGAATTTTCTTTGTGAGTGTGAGGTTTGAGTTTTGATGTTAAGTCCATATGTTATAATAAATCTTGTGAGTGAGTTGTGGACTACTTTCTTTGCATGAGGGGCACTTGCTTTATGAAAGATAGGAGATATCTAATGGATGACTTGAAGTTTAATGTTTACGTTTCTAAAAGTTGTCGAGTCATAAATTGATGTCATGTGGTGTCTGCAATTTGGCCAAGGCCAAGTGTGAATGAAAATGCGTATTTTGATTTGATAAAAGATTCCTGAAAGTAAGTTGTGGAAGTATAAATGCTAGTATTAGTGAGTCTAGGTCTAGGATTAGCATGGTGAATTACTCGAGGATGAACCAAACTCTAAGTGTGGGGTGGTGATCTTGGGCATATTTGTTTGTCGGGGAACCAAATAACACTCATGATTTGACCGAGTTTAGGGATGAATTCGTTAGTTTTTAATAGTATTTGAGTAATATATTTCATTTGAACTAACCAATGTGATTAGTGATTTTAGGTTGGGAAACAAGGAGAAAACAACTACAAAAGTGAAAATCGTTAAGTGAAGAGTGGGTCCAAGCGCGAGAGCATAAGTAAGAAGGTGCCAAAAATAAGTGGAAGCCATTATGAAGCGAAATATACTAAAGTACACCTTCTCCGCGTCGTGGAGAGATATTTAATTATTTATCCACATTATTGAGTTGAGACAGAAGAGTATGTATCCTCTTCATGTCACGGAGATGAGAAGTGTATTTGAATCGGAAATGTTAAGGCATCTTCGCGTCGCGAACTTGAGCTCTAGTTTTCTGCCAATTTTCCCTAATTATAAATAGACTCAAATTTTATTATTTTAATCATTCTTTTGCTAGGTTTTGAAGAAGGACGACTTTAGGAGCTGTTTCATCTGTTCTTAGGGTTTATTCCTAAAGTTTACTCTAGTCAATCTCTTCGATGTTAATTGACTATTTTCAGATTGAGAATCGTATTAGTAGTAGCTAAAGACCCTTGTTCTGGGGATGCCGCTACAGGATGATTGTATATTATTGACTTTGGGAGTTGTTTCATATGTTCTTAGAGTTTATTCCTAAATTTTACTCTAGTCGATCTCTTCTATGTTAATTGACTATTTCTAGATTGAGAATTGTATTATTAGTAGCTAAAGACCCGTGTTCTAGGGCTGCCACTACATGATGATTGTATTTTATTGATTTTGATTACCGTATGAATTTCTCTTTTGTTCTTAATTTAGTATTTCGTGACTTGCCACCATTGAAATAAATGTATTGTCCGAATTGAACTGGGGAAAGGAGTAAGAGGATAGAATGTGGGGCAAAAGGAGCAAGATATTTTGTAGGTATAGGGTTGATTTGTATCTAGGATAGGGATTACCTAGAAACCTTGCTTGGTTAATAGACAAGATGAAAATGTAATGCTTGAATATTATTTAGTCTATCCCCGCTTAATGATGTAGTTAGACTTCCAATTACCGTAGGTGAGTAGAGTTCGGGAGAACATGATCGTATATTTAATCCTATAATCAATGATTCAATAATTGATTCAAATCCATTAAATGAGATAACTTGCATGAATCCATAGTAATCTGCAGCCCTAGAATTTTCCCAATCAATAGTATACATCTTTTATTTTAGCATTCTAATAAGGTAAATTCTTTTGTCACTCTTAAATAAATATTTAGACTAGTATAATTTAGTAGAAATAATTAATCGACAAGTCGTTTGTGTCACGCCCCAAACTCAAGGGGACAACTGGCACCTAATGTGAAAACTTGGGCCTGAGCCGACCGTGCTTAGCCATTTTCTAATGGCACTGAGAAGCCACACATAGTTACGAAAACAAACAAATATATCTCGACTTAAAAATATGCCATTGACCGGCAAAGCCCCTGTCAACATCCCTATAAAGAATATAACTACTCCCATGGTTCATATAAAAAAAACTAGCTAGCACATAAATCTTGTTTAGGTCGTCGATGCCACCATGATATTTAGGAAAATGTAAACGCTATATGGGATGTCAAAGCCGCCATGATCTCTATACAAAAATGAAGAAGTACTATGTATCAAGACGATAAACCAAACCATCACCAAACTTCGGTCAACCAACAAACAAGTCCAACATGAATAATAATGTGGCTATACAACCCGATACACTAGTCTGGATGTCTCTAAGAGTAGTAAAGCTTTGTCGGGACAGGGCCTCGACCTACCCAAAAACTATATACAATAAAATCCAACAAACCTTTAAACTCTGGCAACTCCGGAGGAAAGGGGCTAGCCAACCTACTGGAACTCAACCGTGCTGTTGGGGAGGTCTATCGAGTCATCTGTTGGGAATTTCAGGCATGAATGTAGAGCTCCCTAGGCAATGAGGCGTCATTACGAAATAATGTACCAAGTATGAAAGGCGATAGACTAAATGAGCAAGTATCATAATATACCAAAAGCAACCTGGTAAGGAAATCAAAATTAAGATAAACATGCTAACTCACTACTGAATCTAAACATACAAAAATAATCAAACATCAACCTAACCAAGCCCCCATAAGCTCGGTAGGTACAAACAACATACCACCTACCTAGTCCTCCATAAGCCCAGAACATGTCAAATCAATCTACATACCCCCATCGGTAGCCCCTTGTCTTTGTAAAAAGTTACATAGACCTTTTAGGCAACGATATATCCCCGTAAGAAGTGCATAGTCCTCTTAGACAACAACATAGCTCTATAGGCTGCACATAGCCCTCTTTTGCATCAATTTAGCCCCATAGGCAGTACATATCCCTCTTTGACATCAAAATAATATCGTAGGTAACACATAACACTATTTGGCATCAATATAGCCTCGTAGGCAACGCATAGCCCTCTTAGGCAATAACATAGTCCTCTTAGCCAACATCATAGCCCCCGTAGGTAGTTCATAACTCAGCAGTTGACCACAATAGTCCCAAGGGGGATAACAAACAATTCAATAGGCTAAAGGCGAGTAATTTAGCTATAAACAATATATGAATAGTCTCAAAGTCGTTCCTAACGTAGGGCTATTGTTAATAGATTATGAGTCCCAAAAATGAGGATTTATAACCACTCAATTAGCCAAGCACTCAAAATTATATCTACAACATCACCAACAATGACAACCCTATTATATTAGTCCCAAGCTTTAAGGAAACACGTCGAATGAAGGGAATAGCCTTAACATATCTTTTTCCTTATAGTTTATGATGAATAATACCTTTGTCTGCACTACTACAACACTAAAAAAGGGTAAACTCAATCAATATTTAAGGACAAGAATTAATACGACAATTTAACAATCGTACGGATTCCTGTCGTAAATTACTATCTGCGACCTAAGGTATCCATAAACTGATAAAAGATGGTTCCTACCTTTCTTTACACGCCTAGAATACCTGAAAAAAGTCAAACCACTGAAAAACCCCTGCTTCCAAACCTCCACAAAGCTACACCGTACAATTCACCATGAAAACTATACCAAAATGATGAGCTCGCGATGTAGGACAATTTTCGTTAAAGAGCCAAGTAGAGATCATGAAAATACAAGGATGATTTGAGGAGAAATTTCTTTGATTTTTCTGGGTTTCTTACGAGCTGGAATGAAAAAAAATGAAGAAGATGTTGTTTTATAAAGTTCCACGGACCTTGGGGACCCACTAGCCGCCTCTGTTGTGCAGTAGGTACAAAAAGGTGAATATCTCTCTGTTCCGATGTCGTATGAATGAACGGTTTGATGTGTTGGAAAATATACTCGTAGACCTTTGATTTGATGTATTATGGATCCTCTTACTCTTCTTATATTGGGACAAAACCTTCGAGATATTTGCACTAAATTTTAGAGAAATCTTTAAAAAGAAACTTGCAATAACTTTCGCCAACTTTTATTACTAAACTCGCTTAACTTCAAAAATTAAGATATGATCCTTGAGAACTTTAAATATGACACCACATCATTACTTATTTATTAATCACTCTTCATCTTGCCACGAAGATACGAGTTAAGTTAAAGTTTCAAATAGTCGGGGTGTTACACTTTGGGTTCGATAATCCGGCTCTTTTAGGGCCACTATATTACTTACGCGACCACTTACACTTGCTTGTGCAATTGGGAGCAACATAAGTATTACTAAAATTGTATCACGAGAAGTCAGATTTTTGGAAAACTATTTTCCCAAAAAGGATGAAATAGTTAAAGGCGAGCCTCTATACGAAATGTTGAATTCAGAAGATCAGGTAATGTCATCAGGCATACTCGATAACTTAATAGATCAAGAAATAATTCATGTTCCAAGTGAGAGTTATGATTCCCAAAATCCTATAGAGGAATGTAAACTTCAATTATGTAAGAGTACAAGACAAGGTTTACCTAAACGATCTTATGATATTGAGGATTATGTCTTCTTGGTATCTCCTACAGAATTGGATGAACCTACTTTTGTAATTGAGGCTTTATCGAGACTTTAAAAGGATGAGTGGTCACAAGCGATGAAAGAAGAATTAGAGTGAATGAAAACCAACAAAGTCTGGGATCTAGTTGATATTCCTAAGAAACGTAAAGCTATTGAGAATAAATGGATTCTCAAAGTTAAACGAAAATCGGATGGCTCAATAGAAAGACACAAACAACTTTTGGTGACAAAAGGTTTTACTCAAAAAGTTGGAATAGACTATGAGGAAATTTTTTCACCTATTGTGTAGTTTACCTCCATACTATTTTTAGCTTTTGTTGCACATTTAGATCTAGAATTACACCAAATAAATGTGCAGACTGCTTTTCTCAAAGGAGAATCAAATGAGGAAATCTACATGGAACAACTAGTCGGTTTTGTAGTTAAATACCAAGAAAAGAAAGTTTGTAAATTGATTTTACCATGACTGATGAAGTCCATTGCATCTATGTGAAAAATTCCAATGAAAATTTTGTAATTCTCTCTTTACGTAGATTATATTTTATTAGCTGGAAATAATTTAGAGTATGTGAAAACTGTCAAGTCATGGCTTTCAAAATCATTCGATATGAAAGATATGGGTGAAGCAGACTATATATTGGGTGTTAAGATCCAAAGAGACCGTTTCAAGAAATTTTTGAGTTTTTCTCTAGAAACTTACATAAAAAATTTGGAACACTTTCAAATGAATATTTGTAAATCTATGGATACTCCTGTAGCAAAGGGTGAGACATTAAGCCATGAAATGTGTCCAAAGATTGAGAAAGAAATGGAATCCATGTTCCAAATTTTGTATTCTAGTGTTGTCAGGAGTTTGATGTATGTTATGATGTGTATTTGCCCATACATTTGTTATGTCGTAAGTCTGGTTAGCATGTATCAATCCTATCCTGGAAGAGATCATTGAAAAGCAGTAAAGAGAATACTCTAATACCTGAAGGGAACTTCGGATCGTACACTATGTTATAGTGGATCTGATTTATTCATAAGAGGTTATACAAAATGTTGATTGGGCTGGTGACCGGAATGATAGAAAATCAACATCCGGTTATGCTTTATTGCTTAATGGTGGTGCTATTTCATGGAAAAGTAAGCAACAAACTTGCATAACTCTTTCAACAATGTCATTTGAATTCGTGGTTTGTGCGTCTTGAGTACAAGAAGATGTTTGGTTAAAGAGATTCTTTGAGCATTTGAATATTTCAAAGAACTCTAATGGCCGCAGAAATTTAAATGAAAAAACTAAAACATATAACTACCCAATACCAAATAAAATATTAAAGATAAGACAAATACAAAGATATAATTACTTTAGTAAATTTAACTGCAAATCAGGATTTTACCACTTAAAATTAGAAGAAGAATCTAAAAACCTTACAGCATTTACAGTACCACAATGATTTTATGAATGGAATGTATTACCATTTGGATATAAAAATGCACCAGGTAGATAACAACACTTTATGGATAACTGTTTTAAACAACTAGAAAATTGTATAGTGTATATTCATGATATATTACTATATTCCAAAACAGAAGATGAACATATAAGATTATTAGAAAATTTATACATATTATAGAATATTCAGGCATAAGTCTAAGTAAAAAGAAAGAGGACATAATGAAAAAGCAAATAGAATTCTTAGGAATACAAATAGATAAAAATGGAATAAAAATGCAAACACATATAGTACAAAAAATGAAAAAATCATAAACCGGAATCTAATGACAAAATTAGCAATATGTAATATGTGTTATATAGATGAATATACATGTGCATTTAAAGAATACTATTATAAAGGAATATATAGCACAGAAGAAAGTAAAGAAATAAGAAAATTATATTTTAGAAAATTACCAGAACCTTTTCATTCAAAAGTAATAAAAAGTTGGAATGAAGCAGGATTAACATACACCTTAGGAGCTAGAATAAAATTCCTACAACGATGGTTCATAGAACTATGTGAAAAACATAAAGAAGAAATAAAAATGGAAAAGATATTAGTAAAAAACCTAGCATGTTGCAAAAATAAAACAGCACCCCAATTTAGTTGTATGGATAGGTATTATATAAATAAAAAAAGAAACTATAAAAAATTCAGATCAAAATACAAGTATAAAATACCAAGGAGAAACTACTACGTAAAAAACTACAAAACCAAAAGACCATATAGACCAAAAAGAAAACTAATGGAATGCACTTGTTATAATTGTGGAAAATTAGGACACATAGCTAAAGATTGCGAATTACCTAAAAATCCAAAGAAAAAACAAATATCAGAAATACTAGTAGACAACGAAAAATATATATCAATAGAGTATATAGATTATGAATTAGAAAGCGATAATAGTATATATGAATTTTCAGAAAATGAAACAAACGAAATGGAAAATAATTTAGTGACAGAATCAGATAATGAATACTATATAAATGACTGAAACAGATATACAAATAATAACTAAAGAAAAACATCAAGATGAAGAAAAACCTACAACAAGAGCATTAAATGCAAGATTCATTTCGTCAGAATTGTTAACCAGTTATTGTAAGCTAATTGGACATAAATATCCCGACCATATATGTTCAAAATGTATTGGAGAAGATAATGTGATTCCCGATGTCCAGCTGGAATGATCAAATAAGATAGAGACGAAAAGAAGACAAGAAGAAGAAGACAAAAAGATAAAAAGAAGATAGAGACATGAAGTAAAATGTGCATTATTATGTAAAGAAAGTCGTAGATAAAGGAGAAGACAAAGAGATAAGGTAAAAAGAAGAAGACAAAGAAAAAGAAGACAAGAAGTAAAATGTGCATTATAATATTTTAATTTTTGAGTTTTTTATTCCTGATGTACTAGGTTTTTCATCTACGTCTCCTGTATTTTCTTCTAAATTCTTTGTATTATCTATGTTTGCTAAAAGTTCCGTATATGTTTCGCTTGTTTCTGAATGTTGTTCATCTAGATCATCGTCAAATGGTATCAGAGTTATGGATGAACAGAAATATAAGAAGAAACATAATAGTAGAAAGTTAAGAAAATTAAATAAAATGTATCCAGAATACAAACAACTCAATATCACAAAAACTGATAACAACAAATTAGATCAATTAATAGATAATATATCTAAAATATAATATAAATATATTCAATATTTAAATATACAATGAATAACGAGAATAACGAATATAGACAAAAACTTATTGAAATAATTATAACAAAAAGACAAGAATTGAGACATAGGCAAAATAGACTTAACAGTAATATATTTGCAGGAATTTGTAAAAAATCTATAGTAGCACAGAGAAAAACTATTTTATATTTGCAAATACAAATAGAAAACTTAGAATATAAACTACAACACAATTTATAAATGAATAAAGAAGAATACGCAATAGATGAAAAAACATATGAAAACTATGA
>JAJOOS010016600.1:0-22144 GCA_029582725.1 Solanum chiquidenum
AAGTAGACACCTAAAGTTTGAGGGGGTGTTATTACCCCATCCAACTATTTCCAACCATTCTAAATACACTATTTTTGCAGTATTTGCAATCTCATAACATGTGCGTGTTTCTCACCCCCAAATAAAATAATTTTTTTTTTATCTTTCTTACCCGTTTAATTGTGGGTCGGGTAAAACCCTGACCCACTCACATTTTAACCCTTAAGCCCTTCTAGAAAATTCGTTTTCATTTTTTTTGATTCTTTTTCCTTTTCTCTACATGATATTTAGTGGGATGTAAAGAAGAATCTGAAGATGAAGGTATTGTTTACTCACTGGAGTGAACTTAATCAAGATCTTCTTGAGAGGGTTCTTTCATGACCATTAACTTCTGTATTTCTTATACTAAGCTCTATTTGAAAGAGGTGAAAATCTGAAAATTCCTTAGTTACCCATCTAATTTTCTTAAAGAAAAGCACAAAATGGTTCAAATTTCCTACTTGCTGCTGCTTATCGCGTGGACTCCTCTGTTCCCATAACAATAAAAGTTGTGAATTTTTAATCTGCAATTTTGTTACTTTCTCAATTTTGCAAGCTTCCTTTATTGAATTATTGAGATATTCTTTATGAAATTGACATAATTTCGACTCAGAAATCATACAAACTCTTTTTAATTCTTAAGCAAATTGAGAATGTAGTAGCAATTAGAATACAAAAAAATATATACACTACTCGTCAATAATCATCCTGAAAAGCATTGGCCAAGAAATCCTTTGTTCTTGAACTTTTTAGGGGAAGGTGGTGACTTGCAATCTTGCTACGTGGCACGTTTACATTGGTTTAGGGGTGAATTTTTATTCATTCACGCGCCCCTCAACACTTGAGATTACACTTCTCTGAAAATGGGTTAAAATGGTGTATTTAGAGTTGTTGAAAATGGTTTCGTGGGGTAATAGGACCCCCGCAAACTTTAGGTGTCTACTTAAAAAAATGGTCCAAATTTATTAAGAAGTAATTGTTCCCCTCCTCAGAAATGATTTTCATGGGATAAATTATATGATTGTTTTAAGATACTCTGCGACACCACATCTGATTCCCATCTTACTCTTTTCCCTTAAGGTGAGGCTGCTTTTATCCTAGAATGAAAATATCTTATCCACTAGTTGTGTAGATGTGCCTTTGACTACAAAGGGTGTGGAAGCGTCCGTTGAAGCTGGAAAACGAATTAGCAATATAACCTATCGATATGATCTATACTTCTACTTTGATTCGTGCTCAAATGACTGCCATGCTTGCATGACAGCAGTGCCGCAATAAGGTAATTTTGTGGTTAAAGCTAGTAACATTTGGGCGATCTTTGCTTCTTCTTAATTTTGTTTTGTCATACGGATTAGTAGTTAGTAAGCTCAAGTGTTTTATATATATGGTATAGTTCACAGGGTCCAAAAAAGAAAGTTGTATGTGCATATAACGAATATGTTATTATTGTTTCATGGATTGGCTGTGACACGCAACAAATTTCCATCTTGCATTAGAGGTTCAAAGAGAAAGTAAGTCAATATTTTTGTTGGTTCTCTCTTTTTATACCATATATTGAGTTGTCTTTGCTTCTTCTTAATTTGTTCTGTTATATATTGCACCTCAAGGAGGCTAATGTAGATAGTCTAATGCCATCCACAACTCGAATTGGTTATGGCTGATACTAGGGATGTCGATTTCTCGTATTTTTAGAGCTTTACTGAAGCTATTGGAAGTGACTCTACTCCAAAGATGTCTGGGCTGGGTCCCTCAACCCAATAGTTCGCTAGGGCGGTGCTCAGATCAACACAAATAAAAGAAGAAAAAAGTCCTATGCCCCCTGATGCCAACATAATGCTTGAAAGATGAAAGTTTGGGGAATATGGCTGATACTGAGGCTGTCATTATAGTGCAAGATGCTTTCAACTCGTAAACAATACGTCACATAGAGTTAACTTTATCTCAGATGAAAATTTGGGCAATATGACTGACACTATGAATGTCAACATAATGCTTGAATAATTTTGTTTGCAATTGTCATGCAATGTGGTTTCTTAGCTTCTTTTGTCTTAAAATAATTATAAATTTCTTTCAAAAGGTATAAAAACTATGATCCATAGACATTTAAGTGAGTGCTTGATTTCTTTCTCTATAGTAAAATTATATGGTTTTCGCTTTAGACCACCATGATCACAGTTGATATGGAGAGGAGCGATTCAATCCTAGCCTTAGAGAACTTGATAGCAGATCGCGTTGTTTAAAAAATCTTTCATAGTTTAGGTTTAAATTATTTTTATTTCTACTTTTTTATTTGTTATCAAATTTGTTTGTCTATTCGGAAGCAAAATGATCATTCTGCCAGATAACAACAATTGATAAATCAGTCTTTTTATTTTTTCTGCTAGAAAGATTGTATCTTTTTATGGACGTATTTGAGATTTTTATCCATTTTCACACGAGGGTTTCACAAGTTCAACTGCAACTTTAGGCGTCCTCGGGTCAGGAGTCCTTGGAGGTCAGGAATTCTCGAGTCAGGTGTCCTCCTCCGATCAGGCGTCCTCGAGTCAGGTGTCCTCCTCCGATCAGGCGTCCTCGAGTCAGCCATTCTCCGTTAAAGCGTACTCGGGTCAAGCATTCTCCGGTGGTCAGGCATTCTCCTCGGGTCAGGCATTCTCCTCGGTTCAGGCGTCCTCGGGTCAGGCATCCTAGGGTCAGGCATCCTCGGGTCAGGCATTCTCTTCGGGTCGGGCATTCTTCTCGGGTCAGGCATTCTCCTCGGGTTAGGCGTCCTCCTCCGATTAGACGTCCTCGGGTCAGGCATTCTCGGGCAAGGCATTCTCAAGTCAAGTGTCCTCATCGGGTCAAGTGTCCTCGAGTCAGGCGTTCTCGGGTCAGGCATCCTCCTCGGGTCACACGTCCTCCTAGGGTCAGGGGTCCTCGGGTCAGGCATCCTCCTCTGATCATACGTCCTCGGGTCAGGAATTCTTGGGCAAGGCATTCTCGGGTCAGGTATTCTCGAGTCATGCATCCTCCTCGGGTCAAGTGTCCTCGAGTAAGGCGTTCTCGGGTCAGGCATTCTCCTCGGGTAAGGCGTCCTCGGGTCCGGCATTCTCCTCGGGTCAGGCATTTTCCTCGGGTCAGGCATCCTCCTCGGGTAAGGCATTCTCGGGTCAGGCATCCTCAGCTCAGGCATCCTCCTTCTGTCAAGCATCATCGGGTCATGCATTCTTCGTTCATGCGTCCTCGGGCCAGACATTCTCGGGTTAGACTCTCGGGTTAGGCGTCCTCGGGTCAGGTGTTCTCGAGTCATGCGCCCTCTTCGGGTCAAGTGTCCTCGAGTCAGGCGTTCTCGGGTCAGGCATTCTCGGGTCAGGCGTCCTCGGTCAGGAATCCTCCTCCGGTCAGGCATCCTTGAGTCAGGCGTCCTCGGGTCAGGCGTTCTTGGGTCAAGCATCCCCGGGTCAAATATTCTCCGGTCAAGCGTTCTCGGGTCAGGTATTCTCGAGTCATTCTCGAGTCATGTGCCCTCCTCGGGTCAGGCGTTCTCGGGTCAGGCATCCTACTCGGATCACACACACGTCCTCCTAGGGTCAGACATCTTCGGGTCAGACATCCTCGGGTCAGGCATTCTCCTCGGGTCAGGCATCCTCAGGTCAGGCATTCTTCTCGGGTCAGGCATCCTCCTCGGGTCAGGCATCCTTCTCGGGTTAGGCGTCCTCCTCTGGTCAGGCATTCTCCTCGGGTCAGGCATTCTCCTCGGGTCAGGCATTCTTCTCGGGTCAAGCATCCTCCTCGGGTCAGGCATCCTTCTCGGGTCAGGCGTCCTCCTCTGGTCAAGCGTCCTTCTCGGGTCAGGCATTCTTCTCGGGTCAGGTATCCTCCTCTGGTCAGGCGTTCTCGGGTCAGGCATTCTCGGGTCAGGCGTCGTCGGGTCAGGCATTCTCGGGTCAGGTGTCCTCGGGTCAGGTGTTCTCGGGTCAGGCGTCCTCGGGTCAGGCGTTCTCGGGTTAGGCATTCTCCGGTTAAATGTCCTCAAGTCAAGCATTTCCAGTCAGTCCTCCTCGGGTCAGGCGTTCTCCTTGGTCAGGCATATTCTGGTGCAGGTGTCCTCGAGTTAGGCGTCCTTTTCGGGTTAGGCATCCTCGGATTAGGCGTTCTCGGGTCAGGCATCCTCGGGTCAGGCATTCTAGGGTCAAGCATCCTCGGGTCAAGCATTCTCCAGTTAGGCGTCCTCGGGTCAGGCGTCCTCCGGTTAGGCATTCTCGGATATTTCGGTCAGGCGTCCTCGGGTCAGGCGTCATCTTCGAGTCAGGCGTCATCCTCGGGTCAGGCATTCTCGGGTCAGGTCCTATTTTAGGAGTTACCTAAATTTCTCAATTTTTCGTGTGTTTTAGCCTATGGATTTGGCTCCCAGAGCACCCAAATTTTTTTCTCAAAAATCTTTATGATGACCTCTGTAATGAATTGGGGAACCACCACGTAAATTTACACCATTTTTTTCACACCCATTTTTGCATTTACATGCCTTTTTTTAGAAATTACCCAATTTCCTCTTTTTTTTTTCATGTGTAGCCCATAGATCTGACACTCCGGAGCACCCAATTTTTTTCCAAAGAACTTTATGAGGATCTCCCCAATTTGTTGGGGAACCACCATGCATACTCGCACCATTTTTTCACGCTCATTTCAGCATTTACAGGCCTATTTTTAGGAATTACCAAAATTTTCAATATTTCGTGTGTTATATAGCTTATGGATCTGGTGCCCCGGAGAACCCATTTTTTTTTCTCAAAAATATTTATGAGGACCTCCGTAATTAGTTGGAGAACCACCACGTATACTCACGCCATTTTTTCACACCCATTTTCTTCATTTAAAGCCTTTTTTTTACAAATTACCAAAATTACTCGATTTTTCGTGTGTTATAGCCCATGGATATGGCGCCCTGGAGCATCTAAATTTTTTTCTCAAAAAATTTTATAAGGACCTCCGTAATGATTTGGGGAACCACCACTTATACTCACACCATTTTTTTCATGCCTATTTTTGAATTTACTGGCCCTTGCCCTTATTTAAGAATTACCCAAATTTCTCAATTTTTCGTGTGTTATAGCCTATGGATCTGACGCCCAGGAGCACCCAAATTTTTTCTCAAAATTTTTTATGAGGACCTACGTAATTAGTACGAAAACCACCACGTATACTCTCACTATTTTTTCACGCTCATTTGCGCATTTACAGGCTCTTTTTTAGAAATTACCCAAATACCTCGATTTTTCGTGTGTTATACCTCATGGATCTGACGCCCCTGGAGCATCCAAAAAAAAATTCTCAATTTTTTTTATGAGAACCTTCGTAATGAGTTGGGGAACCACCATGTATACTCACACCATTTTTCACGCTCATTTTCGCATTTATGATATGTCCAAACTTACACTTTAATTAAGAAGTATAAACGGTCGAAGTCAAGTTATAGAACTCAACGTGAGTTGAGATTGATCCCACAGAGAATTTCTTTACAAAAATAGTTTCACTGTCGTGTTTATCCAAATGTTGTTAATATTTCGTGGGTTTCTTTCAAAAACGATTCTAATGCTTGAATTATGTTATATTAAGTATTAATGTTGATTTCGTATGGTATTTATGATGAATCCCCAAGAACCCATAAAGTCCCCATATTATTCAATTGTAACTTGTGATGTGGGTCTTTATTGATGAAAGAAAAATGTTATGAAACTATGCATGTAGTGATTGGGTTACTTGAATTACAATGATATCCATGTCTAATACTTAGATTCTAGAAGTGTTGATTGAAAGTAAGTTGTGAACCTCAAGGAGGTAAAGTATGAGATTATGTATGTTTTCATGAAATTTATGTATATGCTATGAGTACACTTTGAGAGTGGAGTGTTGATGATTATGTTGTTGTTGTGGGCTGATGTAAAGGTTATTCTCATGAACTCGTAATAAACATGATGTGAAAGGTTTTCTCACAATATAGAGATTCTAAAGTTGTAAGGTTTTCTCGGCTATTGAATCTATATGTAGACATGAACGGTGAAAGGCTATTCTCACGCATGATCTAAGAGTTATCCTATGAATTATGTTGGATTGAGTGTCAAGACATTCTTCCATAAATATGAACATAAATAAGTCAAAACTTAATAAGTATTTTGTGGGAATAAATGCTTAGCACCAAGTGGATATTGATATGAGATGGGATCCCTCACGTTAGTTGAGGCCGGGTTTCTAGAAGCAATCTCTTGGGATGAAAGCCCTTACGTGAGTAGAGACTGGGTTTCTAGTAGCAATCCCCTTATCCAATAAAATATGTGCCTCCATAAGTTATTTAGCTAATGGATCCACCTAAGCTAAAGCTATCGGTTCACCTTCGGCAAGTAGACCAACCATTTTTGGTGTCGGAGTCACCGGATTCCATGTTAAGCTCACATGGTCTCATATCGGTTAAGGCTTATTCCCACAATAAGAACAAGAATATGAATTATGAACTATGGTTACTCAATAAGTTTTACTTAGCATGGGTGAGATGGTCTTATTCATGCATTGCACAAGTATGCTTTGAGGGTATTTATGAAATGTTACTCTTATGTTATGATGATCTATGTATTGACTATGTTTATGACTTATGTTTTTCCATTATCTTCATGATGATGTTTAAACTTAGAAAATTGCATGCTTTCAAATGAAATATCCCTTTTAGCATGTCTTAAACGTTTTTATGCATGGCTATCATACTTAGTGCAATTTTGTAGTAACGCCTACTTTTCCTACATTTTCCCCAAGTGTAGGGTCTGGTTCTCGAGGTGATCATTCTTGTGGCTAGAGCTTGGACTTGAGTATCTTTCGAGCTTGTTGGTGAGTCCTTATGGTTCGAGGATGGTTTTTTCATATATTGTAGTATTTTTCACGTACTTTCCCTTTTCAGACATGTTGTATGGGATAGACCCTATTTCATTCAAGATTGTAATAGATGGCTATATTGAAATAAGTCTAGACTTATGCTTTTGTTTATGAAAATTTTAGACTAGGAATGTGTTTTTACTCTTGTTATTGCTTATATTATGAGGACTAAATGGCTTGTGTGGAGTCCTTTGGGGTTCTATACGTCATGTTACATCTAGGGGTACCCTTGGGTCGTGACAAGAAAACTTTATGAGAACCTCCGTAATGAGTTGAGAAATCATCATGCATACTCATATTATTTTTTTCACGTCCATTTCTGCGATTACAACCTCTTTTTTAGTAATTACCCAAATTTCTCAATTTTTCGTGTATATAGCTCATGGATCTGGCGCCCCGGAGCATCTATAATTTTTTTCTTAAAAAACTTTATGAGGATCTTCATAATGAGTTGGGAACCACCACGTGTATTCACACTATTTTTTTCACACCCATATTTCGCATTTTTAGGCCCTTTTTTTTTTAGAAATTATACAAATTCCTTGATTTTTCGTGTGTTATAGCCCATGGATCTGGCGCCTTGGAGCACCCAAAATATTTTTCTCAGAAAACTTTATGAGGACCTCTGTAATGAGTTGGGAAACCACCACGTATACTCACACCATTTTTTTCATCCACATTTTCGTATTTATAGGCCCTCTTTTAGAAATTACCCAAATTACTCGATTTTTCGTGTGTTATATAACCCATGGATCTAGCGCCCCATAGCACCAAAAAAAAATTCTCTCAAAAATATTATGAGGACCTCTGTAATGAGTTGTAAAACCACCACATAAACTCACACCATTTTATTCACGCCTATCACCACATTTACAAGCTTTTTTTTTAGAAACGACCCAATTAATTCCTCGACTTTTTGTGTGTTATAACTCATGGATCTGGCGCCTCGAGCACCCAAATTTTTTTCTCAAAAAAACTTTATGAGGACCTCCGTAAAGAGTTGGGGAACCACCATGTGTACTCACACCATTTTATAACAATCATTTCCGCATTTACAGTCCCTTTTTAGAGATTATCCGAATTTCTTTATTTTTCGTGTGTTATCCATAGATCCTGCGCCCCTAAGAATCCAAGTTGTTTTTTTCTAATAATTTTTTATGGGGATCTCTATAATGATTGGAGTACCACCACGTATACACACACAATTTTTTTTTCGCCATTTCTGTATTTACAGGCCCTTTTTTATGATTTATCAAAATTTCTTGATTTTTCGTAATGAGTTGGGGAACCACCATATTTTCTCACACCATTTTTTTAAAGCCCATTTCCACATTTAGAGGCCTTTTTTATATAAATTATCCAAATTTCTTGATTTTTTGTGTGTTATAGCATGGATTTGGCGCCCCGGAGCACACACAAATTTTTTCTAAAAAAACTTTATGAGGACCTCCGTAATGAGTTAGGAACCACCACGTATACTCACACCATTTTCTTTCACGCCCAATTCCGCATTCAATGACCCTCTTTTAGGAGTTACCCAAATTCGTCAATTTTTTCTGGCGCCCTGGAGCACCCAAAATTTGTTTCTCAAATTTTTTATGAGGATCTACGTAATGAGTTGAGGATCCAACACGTATACTCACACCATTTTTTCATGCCTAATTCCGCATTTGCATGCCTTCTTTAAGGATTTACCAAAATTTCTTGATGTTTCGTGCCCATAGATCTGGCACCCAGGAGCATCAAAAATATTTTCTCAAAAACTTTTTGAGGTCCTTCATAATTATTTCGAAAATCACCACGTATACTCACACCATATTTTCACTCCCGCTTTCGTATTTACATGCCTTTTTTAGGAATTACCCGAATTCCTCAATTTTTTGGGTGTTATTACATATTGATTTGGCACCCCAAAGCACCCACAATTGTTTTCTCCAAAAAATTTATAAGGTCCTCCGTAATGAGTTAGGGAACCACTAGGTATACTCACACCATTTTTTTCACATCCATTTCAACATTAACATGTCTATTTTAGGAATTACCCATATTTCTCGATTTTTCGTGTGTTAGACCATGAATATGGCGTTTCAGAGCACCCAAATATATTTTCTCAAAAAACTTTATGAGGACTTCTGTAATGAGTAAGGGAACCACCACTCTACTCACACCATTTTTTCACGCCTATTTCTGCATTTACAGGCTCATTTTTAGAAATTACTCAAATTCCTTGATTTTTAGTGTGTAGCCCATGGATCAAGCACCCCGGAGCACCAAATTTTTTTTATGAGGACCTCTGTAATGAGTGGGGGAACCACCACGTATACTCCAACCATTTTTAACGTCCATTGGCACATTTACAAGCCGCCCTTTTTAAGGAAATATCCAAATTCCTTGATTTTGTGTGTTATAGCTCATGTTCATGGATCTGGCTCCCCGGAGCACCCAATATTTTCTCTCAAAACCTTTATGAGGACCTCCGTAATTAGTTGGAGAACCACCACGTATACGAACACCATTTTTTCCACACCCATTTTCTGAATTTAAAGGCCTTTATGTTTAGAAATTACCAAAACTACTTGATTATTCATGTGTTAGCCTATGGATCCGGCGCCCCGGAGCACCATAAATTTTTTTCTCAAAAAACTTTATGAGGACCTCCGTAACGAGTTGGGGAACCACAACATATACTCACACCATTTTTTCACGCCCATTTTCGCATTTACAGGTCATTTTTTAGGAATTACCTAAATTCCACGATTTTGAGTGTGTTATATCCCATGGATCTGGCGCCCCGGAGCACCCAAATTTGTTTTCTCAAAAAAATTTATGAGGACTCCGCAATGAGTTGGGAACCATCACGTATACTCACACCATTTTTTTCAGACCCATTTTTTGCATTTTCAGGCCTTTTTTTAAAATATAAATTACCCAATGTCCTCGATTTTTCGTGTGTTATAGCCCATGGACCTGGCTCCCCGGAGAACCCTAAATTGTTTTCTCAAAAAACATTATGAAGACCTCCGTATTGAATTAGGGAACCACTAAGTATACTCACACCATTTTTTACACTCATTTCCGCATTTACAGGCCCTTTTTTATAAATTACAAAAATTTCTTGATTTTTCGTGTGTTATATAGCCCATGGATCTAGCCCCCAGAATCACCCAAAAAAATTCTCAAAAATTTTTATGAGGACCTCTATAATGAGTTGGGGAACCACCACGTATACTCACACAAATTTTTTCACGCCCATTTTCACATTTACATGCCTTTTTTTTAGAAACTATCAAAATTCCTCGATTTTATGTGTGTTCACATGGATCTGGTAACCCGGAGCACCTAAAAGAATTTCTCAAATACCTTTATGAGAACCTTCGTAATTGGTTAGGGAACAACCATGTATACTTACACTATTTTTACGCCTATTTCCGCATCTGCATGCCCTTTTATAGAAATTACCAAAATTCCTCAATTTTTCATGTGTATAGCTCATGGATCTAGTGCCCCGGAGCACCCAATTTTTTTTTCTCAAAACACTTTATGAGGACTTTCATTATTAGTTAGGGAAATCACCAAATATACTCATACCATTTTTATTCACATCCATTCTCGCATTTACATGCATTTTTTTAGAAATTCCCAAAATTCCTCGATTTTTCATTAGTTATACGCACATTGATTTGGCGCTTGTAGCTCCCAAAATATTTTTCTCAAAAAACTTTATGAGGACCTCCGTAATGAGTTGAGGAACGACCACATATACTCATACCATTTTTTCACACCCATTTCTACATTTACATGTCTTTTTTAGGAATTACCAAATTCTTTTATTTTTGTGTGTTATAGCTCATGGATCAGGCACCCCGGAGAACCCTAAATTTTTTCCTCAAACACTTTAGGAGGATCTCTGTGATGAGTTGGGAACCACCACGTATACTAACACCATTTTTTCATGTGCATTTTTTCCTTTACAGACCCTATTTTAGAAATTACCAAAATTTCTCAATTTTTTGTGTGTTATAGCCAATGGATCTGGCGCCTTAGAGCATCCAAATACTTTTATCAAAAAACTTTATGAGGACCTCCATAATGAGTCGGGGAACCACCACGCATACTCATACCATTTTTTTCACGTCCATTTGCACATTTACAGGTACTTTTTTAGAAATTATCCAAATTCCTTGACTTTTTGTGTGTTATAGCCCATGGATCTGGGATCCCGGAGCACCCAAAAAATTTCTTCTCAAAAAACTTTTTGAGGACCTCTGTAATGAGTTGAGAAACCACTACCTATATGCATACCATTTTGTTCACACCCATTTTTGCATTTACATGCCCTCTTTTAGAAATTACACAAATTCCTCGATTTTTCGTGTGTTAAAGACCATGGATCTGGCGCTCTACAAAATCTTTAAAAAAAAGGACCTCCTTAATGAATTGGAGAACCACCACATATTATCACACCATTTTTTTCACGCCCATTTCAGCATTTACATGCCCTTTTTTAGGCATTATCCAAATTTCTCAATTTTTCTTGTGTTATAT
Organism: Solanum chiquidenum; assembly: GCA_029582725.1. Classification (NCBI taxonomy): domain Eukaryota; kingdom Viridiplantae; phylum Streptophyta; class Magnoliopsida; order Solanales; family Solanaceae; genus Solanum; species Solanum chiquidenum. Next base: position 11,464 of record JAJOOS010016600.1, read on the forward strand.
AGCCTTTGGATCGGGCGCCCTGATGCATGAAAATAATATTTCTCAAAATATTTAATGAGTACCTACGTAATGAGTTGGGGTCCACGTATACTCACACAATTTTTTTCACGCTCATTTTTGCATTTCAAGTCCTTTTTTAGAAATTACTCAAATTCATCAATTTTTTGTGTGATATAGCCCATAGATTTTGCGCTTCCAAGCACCCAATTTTTCTTTTTTCAAAAAACATTATGAAGACCTTCATAATGAGTTAGGGAACCCCAACGTATCCTCACATCATTTTTTTTCACACCCATTTACGCATTTATAGGCCTATTTTAGGAATTACCCAAATTCCTTAATTTTTTGTGTGTTATAGCCAATGGATCAGGCGCCCCAAAGCACCCAAAACGTTTTCTTAAAAAACTTTATGAGGACCTCCGTAATGAGTTGGGGAGCCACCACGTATACTTACACCATTTTTTTCACGCCCATTTCAACATTTACAGGCCCATTTTTAGGATTTACAAAAATTCTTCGATTTGTCGTGTGTTATAGACCATGGATTAGGCGCTCCGGAGCACCTAAAATATTTTTCTCAAAAAACTTTATGAGGGCCTCTGTAATGAGTTGAGGAACCACCACGTATACTCACACCTTTATTTTCACCCCATTTTAGTATTTACAAGCCTTTTTTTAAGAACTATCCAAATTTCTCAATTTTTAGGATGTTGCAGTATATGGATCTGGCTCCCTAGAGTATCCAAAAAAACAATTCTCAATTTTTTTTATAAAGACTTCCGTAATGAGTTGGGGAACCACTACGTATACTAAACACCATTATTTTCTCACACAAATTTCAGTATTTACAGGTTTATTTAGGAATTACTCAAATTTCTTGATTTTTCGTATGTTCTAGCTTTTGGATCTGGCGTTTTGGAGCACCTAATTTTTTTAAAAAAAAACTTTATAAGAACCTCCGTAATGAGTTGAGAACCACCACGTATACTCACATCATTTATTTCACATCTATTTTGGCATTTACTGGCTCTTTTTTAGAAATTATCCAAATTCCTCAATTTTTCGTGTGTAGCCCATGGATCAGGCGCCTCAGAGTACATAAATTTTTTTCTCAAAAATTTTTATGAGGACCTCCGAAATGACTTGAGGAACTATCAAGTATGCTCACACCATTTTTTTTAACTTTCAGTTTCGCATTTACGGGCTCTTATTTAGGAAGTACCCAAATTCGTTAATTTTTCGTGTGTTTTAGCCCATTGATCTAGCGCCCCGGAGCACCCAAAATATTTTTCTCAATTTTTTTTTATAAGGACCTCTGTAATAAGTTGGAGAATCAGCACGTATACTCACACCATTTTTTATGCCCATTTCCGCAATTGCTAGGCCTTTTTTAGAAATTACCCGAATTCCTCAATTTTTTGTGTGTAGAGCCCATGAATCTGGCACCCCGGAGCACCCAAATTTTTTTCTCATAAAACTTTAGAAGGACCTCCGTAATGAGTAATTGGAAAATCACCACGTATACTCACACCATTTTTTTCACGCCTATTTTTGTATTTAAAGGTCCTTTTTTAGAAATTACCCAAATTGCTCGATTTTTCGTGGGTTATTATAGCCCATCGATCTGGCGCCTTGGAGCACACACAAAAATTTCTCAAAAAACTTTATGAGAACCTCTTAATGATTTGGGGAATCACAACGTATATTCACTATCATTTATTCACGCCCACTTCCGCATTTACATGTTTTTTTTATGAATTACCTAAATTCCTTATTTTCGTGTGTTATAAGCACATGGATCTGGCGCCTCGAAGCACCCAAATTCTTTTTCTCAAAAACCTTTATGAGAACCTCCGTAATGAGTTGGAGAACCACTACATATAATCACACGATTTTTTAATGCCCATTTTCACATTTATATGTTCTTTTTTAGGAATTATCCGAATTCCTTGATTTTTCGTGTGTAATAGTCATGGATCTAGCGGCCCGCAACACCAAAATATTTTTATCAAAAAACTTTTTAAGGACTTCTGTAATGAGTTGGGGAACCACCATGTATACTCACACTATTTTTTTCACGCTCATTTCTGCAATTACTGGCCCATTTTTAGAAATTACCCAAATTCCTCTATTTTTCATCTGTTAAAGCCCATTGATCTGACGCCATGGACCACGCAAAAAAAATTCCCCAAAAATCTTTATGAGGACCTTTGTAATGAGTTGGGAAACCACCACGTATACTCACACTATTATTTTCTTGCCCATTTTCACATTTACCAACCTTTTTTTTTAGAAATAACCAAATTTCTCGATTGTGTTTTATTGCCCATGGATATGGCTCCCCAAAGCACACTAAAACTTTTCTCAAAAAACTTTATGAGAACCTCCGTAATGAGTTGGGGTACCACCACATATACTCACACCATTTTTTTCACACCTATTTTCGCATTCAACGCCCATTTTTAGGAATTACAAAAATTGCTTAATTTGTTCGTGTGTATAGCCCATGGATTTGGCGCCCCGGTGCACCTACATTTTTTTTCTTAAAAAACTTTATGAGGACCTCCGTAATGAGTTGGGGAACCATCACGTCTACTTACACCATTTTTTTCACGTCCATTTCCATATTTACAGGTATTTTTTTTAAGGATTACCCAAATTTCTCATTTTTTTATTGTTATATAGTACGTGGATCTAGCGCCCTGGAGCACCCAAAAAAATATTCTCCAAAAATTTATAAAGACCTCCGTAATGAGTTAGGAAACCACCACGTATACTGACACCATTTTATTTCACACCAATTTCAGTATTTACAAGCCTTTTTTAGGAATTACTCAAATTTCTCAATTTAACGTGTGTTCTAGCCCATAGATCTAGTGTTTCGAAGCACCCAAACACTTTTTCTAAAAAACCTTTACTAGGACCTCTATAATGAGTTGGAAAACCACCACGTATACTCACACAATTTGCTCACGCCTATTTCCGCATTTATAGGCTATTTTAAAAAAAATTATTCAAATTCTGCAATTTTTGTGTGTAGCCCATGGATCTGGCGCACCAGAGCACCTAATTTTTTTTTCCTCAAAAGACTTTATGAGGACCTCCGTAATGACTTGGAGAACCGCCACGTTTACTCACACTATTTTTCAACGCTCATTTCCTCATTTACGGGATCTTTTTTAGGAATTACTCAAATTCCTCAATTTTTCGTGTGTTAATCCCATGGATCTAGTGCCCTGGAGCACCTAAAATATTTTTCTCAAAAAAGCATTATAAGGACCTCCGTAACGAGTTGATAAACCACCACGTATACTTACACCATTTTTTCACGCCCATTTATGCATTTATAGGCCCCTTTTTAGAAATTACCAACTTCCTCGATTTTTTATGTTTTATATAGCCTATGGATCTGGCACCCTGAAACCCCCAAAGATGTTTTCTCAAAAATCTTTATGAGGACTTTCGTAATAAGTTGGAGAACCACCACGTATACTCACACCATTTTTTTCACGTTCATTTTCACATTTAAAGGCCAATTTTTTAGAAATTACCCAAATTCCTCACTTTTTCGTGTGTTCCCGTAGATCTAGCGCCTCGGAGCACCCAAATTATTTTCTCAAAAAACTTTATGAGGACCTTCTTAATGAGTTGGGGAACCACCACGTATACTCACACAATTTGTTTCACGCCTATTTCCATATTTACAGGCTTTTTTTAGGAATTACACAAATTCTTCATTTTCGTGTGGTATAATTCCATGGATCTGGCGCCTCGAAACACCAACATTTTTTTTTCTAAAAAAACTTTATGAGGACCTCCGTAATGATTTGGAAAACCACCACGTATACTCATACCATTTTTTAATGCCCATTTTTGCATTCACAAGGTCTTTTTAAGGAATTACCCGAATTCCTCGATTTATCGTGTATTAGAGCTCATGGATCTAGCGTCCCAGAGCACCCAAAATATTTTTCTCAAAAAACTTTTTAAGGACCTCCATAATGAGTTGGGGAACCACCACGTATACTCACACCATATTTTTCACACTAATTCTGTAATTACTGATCCCTTTTTTAGAAATTATTCAAATTTCTCATTTTTTCGTCTGTTAAAGCCCATTGATCTAGTGCCCCGGAGCACACAAAAAAAAATTCTCAAAAATGAGGACCTCCGTAATGAGTTGGAAACCACCACGAATACTCACACCATTTTTTTCTCGCCCATTTTCACATTTACTGACCCTTATTAGAAATTACCCAAATTCCTCAATTTTTCGTGTATTATAGTCATGGATATGGCTCACTGGAGCACCCAATTTTTTTTCTCAAAAAGCTTTATGAGGTTCTCCGTATTTAATTGGGAACCACCACGTATACTCACACCATTTCTTTTCACGCTTATTTTCACATTTACGGGTCATTTTTTAGGAATTATTCAAATTTTTCAATTTTTCGTGTGTAATAGCCCATGGATCTGGTGTTCCATAGCACCCAAATGTTTTTCTCAAAAAACTTTTATAAGGACCACCGTAATGAGTTGGGTAACCACCACGTATACTCACACCATTTTTTCACACCCATTTGCGTATTTACAGGACCTTTTTAGATATTACCAAATTCCTCGATTTTTTGTATTTTATAGCCCATGGATCTAGAGCCCCGAAGCACCCAAATTTTGTTTCTCAAAAAACTTTATGAGGATCTCCGTAATGAGTTTGGGAACCACCATGTATACTCATACCAATTTTTTCACGTCAACTTCTGCATTTACATGCCATCTTTTAGAAATTACCCAAATTTCTTGATTTTTCGTGTGTTATAGCCAATGGATATGGCACCCTCGAGCACTCAAATTTGTTTTCTCAAAATCTTTTATGAGGACCTCCGTAATGAGTTGGGAAACCACCACATATACTCAATTTTTTGTGTGTTATAGCCTATGAATTTGGCGCCTCGGAGCACCCTAAATTTTATTTTCAAAAAATCTTTTGAGGGCCTTTATACTGACTTGGGGAACCACTACGTATATTCACACAATTGTTTCACGCCCATTTGCGCATTTACTGGCCTTTTTTTACGAATTACTCAAATCACTCAATTTTTGTGTGTTATAGCCCATGGATTTGACGGTTCAGACAACTAAAAAAAAAATTCTCAAAAAATTTATGAGAACCTTCGAAAAGAGTTAGGGAACCACCACGTATATTCACACAATTATTTCATGCACATTTTCGCATTTACTGGTCCTTTTTCAAGAAATTACCAAAAAATCTCAATTTTTCATATGTTATATCCCATGGATCTGGGTCCCCATAGCACCCCAAATTCTTTTCTTAAAATTTTTTATGAGGACTTCCGTAATGAGTTGGGGAATCACCACATATACTCAAATCCTTTTTTTCACGCCCGTTTTTGCATTGCCATGCCCTTTTTAGAAATTTCCCAAATTTCTTGATTTTTCGTGCGTTATAGCCCATGGATCTGACGATTCAGAGAACCCAATTTTTTTTGTCACAAAAACTTTACGAGGGCCTCCGTAATGAGATGGGGAACCATCACGTATACCCACATCATTTTTTCACATCTTTTCGCATTAACAAGCCCTATTTTAGGAATTACCAAAGTTTTCTTATTTTTTCATGTGTTATATATAACCCATGGATCTGGCATCTCGGAGCACCAAAAAATATTTTTCAAAAAAATTTATGAGGACCTCCTTGATGAGTAGGGAACCACCACTTATACTCACACCATTCTTTTATGCCCATTTTTGCATTTACGGGTCCTTTTTTAGGAATTACCCAAATTCCTTAATTTTTCGTGTGTCATTGCCCATGGATCTGGCGTTACAGAGCACCCAATTTTTTTCTTAAAAAAAGGTTATGAGTACCTCCATAATGAACTGAGAAACCACCACGTATACTCACACCATTTTTTTCACACCCATTTTCACATTTACAGGCCCTTTTTTTAGAAATAACTCAAATTCCCCAATTTTTCGTGTGTTATAGCCCATTGATCTGGCACCATGGAGCGCCAAATATTTTTTCTCAAAAAACTTTATGGGAACCTCTCTAATGAGTTGGGGAACTACCACATATACTCACACCATTTTTCACGCCCATTTCCGCATTAGCATGCCTTTTTTCAGGAATTACCGAAATTTCTCAATTTTTTGTGTGTTATAGCCCATGGATATGGCGCCCTAGAGCACAAATTATTTTTTCTCAAAAACTCTTATGAGGACCTCCGTAATGAGTTAGGAAACCACTAGGTATACTTACACCATTTTTTTCATGCCCATTTGCGAATTTACTTGCCCTTTTTTAGAAATTACTCAAATTCCTCAATTTTTTGTGTGTTTATATCCCCATGGATGTGGTGCCTCGGAGCAACCAATTTTTTTTTCTAAAAAAACTTTATGACGACCTTCGTAATGAGTTGGGGAACCACCACATATACTAACATCATTTCCCTATTTATAGGCTCTTTTTTAGAAATACCCAAATTCCTTGACTTTTCGTTTGTTACATAACCCATGGATATGGAGCCCCGGAGCACCCAAATTTTTTTTCTCAAAATCTTTTATGAGGACCTCCATAATCAGTTGAGGAACCACCATGTATATATTCATACCATTTTTCACGCCCATTTTTGTATTTACATGCCATCTTTTAGAAATTATCCAAAAATATTTCTCAAAAACTTTTATGAGGACCTCTGTAATGAGTTGGGTAAAAACAACGTATATTAACACAATTTTTTTCACGCTCATTTCCACTTTAACATGCATTTTTTAGATATTACCCAAATTCCTCATTTTGTGTTATAAATCCCATGGATTTGGCGGCCCATAGCACCCAAAAGTCTTTTTTCTCAAAAAGTTTTATGAGTACCTCCGTAATGAGTTGGGGAATCACTACGTATTCTCACACCATTTCCGCATTTACAGGTCCTTTTTTAGGAATTACCCAAATTCATCAATTTTTCGTGTTTTACAGCACATGAATTTTTCGCCCTAGAGCATCCAAATATTTTTTTCTCAAATTTTTTTATGAGGACCTCCAAAATGAGTTGGAGAACCACTACATACACTCACACCATTTTTTCACGCTCATTTCTACATTTACATGCCCTTTTTAAGAATTACCTAAATTCCTCGAGTTTTCATGTGTTATAACCCATGGATATGGCGTCCCGGAGCACCCTAATTTTTTTTAAAAAAAAACTTCGTGAGGATTTTAGTATTGATTTTGGGAACCACTACGTATACTCACACTATTTTTTTCACATCGATTTTCGCATTTACTGGTCTTTTCTTGAAATTACCAGAATTACTTGATTTTTTTGTGTGTTAGCTAGCCCATGGATCTGGCGCCGCAGAGCACTCAAAATTTATTTCTCAAAAAACTTTCTGAGGACCTCTGTAATGAGTTCGAAAACCACCAAATATACTCACACCATTTTTTTCACGATAATTTCCACTACCTCTTTTAGAAATCACTCAAATTCCTCAATTTTTCGAATGTTATTGCCCATGGATCTGGGACCTCGGATCACCCTTTTTTTTTATATCAAAAGACTGTATGAGGACCTCCTTAATGAAATGGGAAACAACCACGTATACTCACACTTTTTTTCACGCTTGTTTTTGCATTTACAGGTTCTCTTTTAGGAATTACCCAATTTTTTTTATTTTTCGTGTGTTATAACCCATTGATCTGGCTACCCTAAACACCCAAATTTTTTTATCAAAAAACTTTATGATGACCTCCGTAATAAGTTGAGGAACCACCACGTATAATCACACCATTTTTTTCACGTCCATTTCCGCATTTATAGGCCCTTCATAGGAATTACCCAAATTCCTCATTTTCGTTTGTTATAATCCCACAGTATCTGGCGCTCCAGAGCACATACAGATTTTTTCTCAAAAAACTTTATGAAGACTTCCGTAATGAGTTGGGGAACCACCACATATACTCACACTATTTTTTTCACACCCATTTCCGCATTTACGGGCTCTTTTTTAGAAATTACCCAAAATCCTCGATTTTTCATGTGTTTTAACCAATTGATTTGGCGCCCTAGAGCACCTAAAAAAAATTATTAAAAAACTTTATTAGGACCTCCATAATGAGTTGCGGAACCATTAAGTATACTCACACTATTTTTTTCACGTCCATTTCCGCATATACATGTTTTTTTTAGGAATTTCCCAAATTCCTCGATTTTTCGTGTGTTATAGCCCATGGATATGGCGCCCCGCAACACCTAATTTATTTTTTCTAAAAAAATATTATGAAGATCTCCGTAATGAGTTGGGAAATCACCAAGTATACTCACACCATTTCTTTCACGCCCATTTTCACATTTATAAGCCATTTTTTTAGAAATCTCCCAAATTCCTCAATTTTGTGTGTGTTATAGTCTATGGATCTAGTGCCTTGGAACACCCAAATTTGTTTATCAAAAAACTTTATGACGACCTCCGTAATGAGTTGGGCAACCACCACATATACTCACACTATTTGTTGCACATCCATTTCCGCATTTAGATGTCCTTTTTAGAAATTACCTAAATTCGTCGATTTTTTGTGTGTTATAGCCCATGGATCTGGTGCTTTGAAGAGCAATTTTTTTTTTCTCAAAACACTTTATGAGAAATACGTAATGGGTTGGGGAACCACCACGTATACTCACACAATTTTTTCACTCGCATACTCGTACATTCAATGTACTGATGTCAGTTGGCCTGCATAGTCTTATGATACAGACACAGGTAATCAGGATCAACATCCAGCGCCTCGTTGATCAAGTTTAGCACTCAGAGTCAGTTGGTAACCCTCCTTGCTTTGCGGAGGGTCCTTTTCATAATAGTTTAGATTTTCAGTTGTTAGGATGATCAGGGGGTCCTGTCCCGGCATCCCTCTTTGTTTTAGAGACTTCATAGACAGTTAGTAGTCAGTTGTCTTTACATTATTATTTCATATGTTAAGGCTTGAGTTACCATTTTGGCCAAGTTGAATGTTGACCTTTAAATATTCTAAGTTATTTTATCAAACAGTTGAGTAAGTGCATTTGATCATTGTAATAGTGCTTAGAATTTTCCACTGAGTAAGTAATTCAGGCCGAGGGTTCTCTTGGGGCCAGCAATGGTTCTTGAGTGTCAGTCACGTCCAGGGTGTAGGCTTGGGGCTTGACAAAAGCACCCAAAAATAATTCAAAAAACTTCATGAGGACTTCCATACTGAGTTGGGGAATCACTACATATACTTACACCATTTTTTTCACGTCCATTTGTGCATTTACAAGCCCTTTTTTAGGAATTAGCCAAAATTCTCAATTTTTTGTGTGTTATTGTCCATGGATCTGGCGTCCCTCTCTAAAAAGTTTATGAGGACCTCCGTTATGAGTCGGGGAATCACCATGTATACTCACACAATTGTTTTCATGACCATTTCCACATTTACGAGCCCTCTTTTAGGAATTACCCAAATTCCTTGATTTATTGTGTGTCTAGCCCATGGATCTGGGACCCCCGGAGCACCCAATTGTTTTTCTCAAAAGACTGTATGAGGACCTCCTTAATGAGTTGGGGAACAACTACGTATACTCACATTTTTTTCACGTCCATTTTTGCATTTTATATCACGCTCTGAGCTACCTCCGAGACGTAGACACGGGACCTAGGACCACAAGTGATCCCAAGCTAACCCTGATGGCATGATCATGAGCATACTAAAGATAATAAACTGATGAGGAAGCTAAATCATAAATAAAATGAAAATATGGGGAATACCCATATATTATAACTGAGACAAATGATAACTGATGAGTTTAATACAAACAAGATATTAACTTAGTACTAAGTTGAATCTAATTATGTCTGAAAATAGCCTCTAACTGACTAGAAATGTTGGGACAGGCCCCAGCTAAGTCTAGCAAAACTGAAACTAAAGGACTAAAAATACTAAAAAGAAACTCATGACTATTGTCCTCGGAGAATGAGGACTCACCACTGATTCTGCTGAACTGGAGATCGGGAACCGATCTAAGCGTGATCTAGATGCTGAGAACCTGAACCTACATCACGAGAAGATATAGCGCACGTATGCGTTAGTACTTGAAAGGTACTGAGAATGTAGGATAAAATACAGCTGAAATAACATATAACTGAACAAAGCGGTAAAGCAATGAAATAATATGCATAATATGATATACTGAATCTGAGCTAACTAAATGCAATGACCAATTTAAAGCATGCTGACTGAATACTGAATGAACTGTAAATATGGTCAATGCAATAGAGTCTGAATGAACTGTGGGAGCTACTAATAACCGACAATAAAACCACATGAGCTAAATGTGGAGTCTGATGTATACGCACAATCGAGAGGACCCAATATACCCGGCCAAAGGTATAGAGGCATGCTGGCGTGATCACTAAATGATGCCCACGGAGGGGACTTACACCTACGTCTGGGACTATATGGGTACGCTGAACCCTAGTCCAACTCGGTATTATGCTATTCCCAATAGATTAAGTGATTAACACATTATGACTGAATTTTTGTAATACTGGATAGCTCAAAACTGAACATGCAAAACTGAGAATGCAACAATTAATCTGATAATGATGCATTCATAAACTGAGGCATGTATAACTGAATAACTGAAAT
>JAJOOS010016601.1:0-38004 GCA_029582725.1 Solanum chiquidenum
AAGAATAATAATAAGAATAATAATAATAATAAAAATAATAATAACAATAATAATAACAATAATAATAACAATAATAATAACAATAATAATAAAATAACAATAATAATAACAATAATAACAATAATAACAATAATAACAACAAGAATAATATTAATAACAATAACAATAACAACAACAACAACAACAACAACAACAACAACAACAACAACAATAATAATAATAATAATAATAATAATAAGAATAAGAATAATAATAATAAGAATAATAATAATAACAATAATAATAATAATAATAACAATAATAATAATAATAATAATAACAACAACAACAACAATAATAATAATAATAATAAAAATAATAATAATAATCAAGACTATTATTTTCTCTTTCAAGAGAAGATGACAAATCTGAGGCATTACCCATTTCTTGAAGACTTTGAATAGCATCGAATCTTACCTCTATTACGACATTCTTTTCTTTAAGTCGTATAATGTCTTCTTTGAGATTCTCAATCTCTTTCTTTAAATCACTGATAGTAATAGGGGAACTTATTAATTTCCTCCTTTCTAATAAAGGTTTTTAACCTTTGCCATAGTATATGAACCCTCTTCAGTATGAATATCTTCAGGAATGTGATCTTTATTTTTCCCTATAGAAGTATTACTAATTTTATCAATAATTTGAGCTCTTATTTCTGGATCCTTAATATCTTGTAAAAGCTCTAATACTTTGTCATTATCAATGACATTAAGACTCAATGACTTTTTAATTCTTTGAATTGAGAATAGATCTTATAAAGATCATCTTCCTCATTATCCTTTTCACATGCCATTCCTTGTTGGCAAGGTGAACATTCATCCTCAGAACTTATATAATCTTCTTGTTGGAGAGCTTTAAGATCCTCACTTGTTGATGACAATCTGTCACTGCTGCTATCATCAGATTCTGATCTTCCTGATTCAGAATTAAGCATAATCTTATAAAGAGAATCTTTTATATTGTCATCTATGTCCAGGCTTTTAATCTTTTTCTTGACTCTGCAATCTTTTGCATAATGACCAAATCTTCCATATTTGTGGAAAGTATCTGACTCTTTATAATTTTGACGATACTTTTTTATTCTCTTAGAAGAGTCTCCTTTTCCTTCTTTAGCTCTTCTGAGCTTCTTCTTCCATTTTTCGTAATCTTTCTTAGAAGATTTCTTCTTTTTGGAGTAAGTTCCTTTTCTTTAGATTTATGCTTAGGGATATCAAATGCGAATTGTTCGCAAAACTCTCCTAATTGCTTTCTTTCATTTAAGCGATGTTGCTTAATCTGTTGATTCAACTTAATTTTATTACACAATGCTAATCCTTCCTGGACGCAAGCACTTATATGCTTTCCATAGGTATAATCATCATAATTAATACTATGATTGTCTCCTCTAATGGCCTTCCTGACCCTTTCTGCAAATAGAGTTGGCAATCCATCTATAAATTTAGATTTCCAATGAGTGCTATTACACTCTGGTAATTCCATAACTCTGCAAAGAAAGACATCTTTATAATACCTAAATGATATAAGGGTTTTACATCTTAGGTTCTGAAGTTATGTTCTAATGGTCTCTCTATTATCTGACCATCTTCCCGAGAAATGTTCAATGATATTCAGAACTAGTGTATAAACTGCGTTCTGAGTATATTGTTCTCCTTCTTGCTTTATAGCCTGAAGAACTTTATCTCGTTGATCCTGATTGAGATAATTATCCCACCAGCGTTTCAATTGGCCTGTGAATCCTGCAGTAATCATATCTGCAATAGTCTTATCACTATTCTTATTAGTCTTATAGATTGTACTGTACATCAACATTCTATGCACCGTTGTATCAATTTGCCTATATGTATATCCATCTATGTTCCATTCGTAGATTTATTTTCCATTATAACTATTAGTTATAGTATGTTCATGTTCCTCCAACAAAACATCTTGAGGAGTGGGTCTAGGATAATAGTACATCCTTTGGACCAGTTTCCTAGCATATCTTTCTGAGATTTTATTAATATCATCAGAAAACTCATTTTTATGACTAGAATCTTCCTCTATAAAATTCTCAGCATTTATAGGTTGTACACCGCCACCTTTAAGTTTCTTTTCCAAGAAATTCTCAAGATCTGAATAGTCTTTAATCTTGAAGTCCTCAATTTCTGGCGGAGGTTGCATGCTGCTATGAGCAACTTTCTCTTTTTCTTCTGACTTAGTATGCGATAAAGAGATTAGTTTATCAACTTTCTCATGTAAAGAAATAATATGTTCTCCCAAAATACTCATATAAATATTGGAATAATTATGCTGTTTAATCATGGCATTAACATGCATAGTAGTAACTATATCCGTATCATTTTCAAATAGTTTTGAAAAAGCATCAAAGTTAACAATCTTATCATTTTTATTAATTTGGAAAGACTGTTATGGAGGAAAAACTGATTTAGTAATTTCTCCATTACTTAAAGTAAAATCTCTTTCAAGCATCGAAATATAGTTATGAACATGTTTACACATAAACCAAGGAACAAATGCAACAAGACGATTTATTCCAGAATCAATTATATCCTTATAAAATTCTTCTTGAAAATCATATTGTTCATCTTTATTAAAGTATTTAAAAAACCATTTTCTAAAAGGTTTCCATTGCTTTCACTGAAAATCTTTAGCGATACGAGCTCTTGCCGGAGAACTCGAACTAAAATCAATGATTTTGTCAAGCATCAAAAACAATATTAACCAGTTATTCCATCTAGAAAATTCATTTCAGATTCAGTTATATCTAAATCAGATCTAGCTCTACGAATAGGTCTAGCTATATTATCCTTATAAATCTTTATGTTGTCACATCTATAAGTTTCTCTAATCTGAGAAGTGGATGCTCGAGAAGGAGCTTGCACAATATAATCGATAGGAGATATATACGAGGAATTAGATCTAGTAATTCTAGCGGACATGGTATGATTATCAGGCATGCTAATTTCATTAGAAAATCTAATTTTTACAGTTCCATCATTCAACTGTTCTATTTCAGAAATCTCAATATTAATGTTATTTCTGGGTTGAGTTGCATTTTCAATAACCCATTCTTGTGGAATATCTATTTCTTCCCACTTGATAGGTCTTCTAGTGACAACCTTAGATTTATCAAAATTAATTTCTATCAATATGGTTTCATTTTTGAAATCAATCATTTTGCACATAGGATTCAAAGTATGCAAAAGTTTATATTAGATTCTATAGCAAACACATATAACTTCAGTACCTGGTATATAATCATAACCATTAAGCTTAATATTAAGCATGAGAGCACTTAAAGAATTATCATCTTGCAACGAAATCTGCAGATTAGGATATACATTAAAATAAACTGGTCCATATGCTAGACTAGTTTGAATAATTCCTATCAAAGATTTCTTCCAATTATAATTTCTACCATCACGTAAAGCTACTATAAAACTTTCAGGTAGACCACACAAAGTAAGAGGCTTAAAATCCACATGTACTAGACCAATATGCATGAAACAATAAATGTCCCTATAAGGGGCTAAATCATTTTCAGATAATAATCTGTAAGTCTGGTTTTCACTATCAATAGTGATAATTTCTTCTGTGGTTTTCACTACTTGTTTGAGACCCAATTTCTCAAAAGTACCCATCTGATATATGATTTTGGGTGCAATCTTTGGAATAGTCCATCTATTAAGAAGATCAAACTGCTGAGGTATACTTGGTTGGTTTGTTTGAGGACACCAATCTTTGTGCCATTCATGCCAAGCATGTGACCATTATGCCCAAGGACATTCAGCTTGCTAGGCGTATCAGGGGCGAACGTGCTTAAGTTGATCAACCATGGCAATTTTATTGTTGCTTTTTTAGATTTTTTTTTGTGAATACTTAAAAAGTTGGTAATGAAATCTAATAGTAGGGTAATGTTCTATGTTGATGCTTATTTTTGTAAGGTGGGATGGAGGTGTGCTGTAATTGTTGTTCTGTTTGGGGAGCGGAAAGTCATTGTATCTGTTTGAATCTCTCTTGATGTTTTTGTTGTCACACTTCTTGTGTTGAACAATGTTTCAAAATTTTCATCTAATGATTAGTTCAAAAAAAAAAAAAACTCTTCTAGTGCAAGCACAACTGTCGAAGGAAAAAACAAGGAATGTGGGTTCTACAGACAGCATACAGACAACATAATATTTGGTCACATGACAGAAGAGGCCAAAATACTTTTATAAAGTAAAATATGCTTTTATAAAAGTAATATTAGTGGTAGCCGAAAGTATTTTCGGCCAACTAAAAATAAAGGAGACCATGTGTGTGTGTCGGCCTTAATAGTTAAAGTAATGTCCATTATTAAAGTGTGGGCCAATATCTTTTGTATTTATTATTAAGTAAGATTCCTCTTCCTATCGATAAAAGGGGAAGAAGTGTGTTTAGTTGAGGCAGGTTTGGAGAAACTTCTCTCTCTCTCTCTCAACAACTCTTTGTAATATTTTCTAAGTATTTGAATAAAAGTTTGCAGTTTGGTACAAACAAAGTGTTCATCCTTAAGGTACTATTTCTTTATGTAATTTTTCTTTTAGATATTGAGGCCCAAATGATGGGCTAAACTGTTTACACTACTATTTATAGGACTAATATTCCCTCTTTCAATATTATGACCAAGAAATCTAACATTTGTTTTAAACAAAGCCATCTTAGGTTGAGATAAAACCAAACCATTTTGCATGATAATTTTTTTAAATAATTCTAAATGTTTGAAATGAGTTTCTATATTTTTAGAAAATACTAGAATATCATCTATATAAACAATTATAAAATTGCTATATGGTTTGAAAATATCATTCATAATTTTTTGAAATTCAGAAGGAGCACGTTTTCTGATGATATTAATAAAATCTCAGAAAGATATGCTAGGAAACTGATCGAAAGGATGTACTATTATCCTAGACCCACTCCTCAAGATGTTTTGTTGGAGGAACATGAACATATTATCACTAATAGTTATAATGGAAAAGAAATATACGAATGGAACATAGATGGATATACATATAGGCAAATTTATACAACGGTGCATAGAATGAAACTTTCTTGGTATTAGCAGGGTAAAAGTGCTGAAATTCACACCCTGTAGATGAGAATATTATCTCATAGTGCATCTTCTACTTGTTAACAGTAGTAGTATATGATACTGTATCCAAATACCAGATTATTATCTGAAAATGATTTAGCCCCTTATAGGGACATTTATCGTTTCATGCATATTGGTCTAGTACATGTGGCTTTTAAGCCTCTTACTTTGTATGGTCTACCTGAAAGTATTATAGCAACTTTACATGATGGCTGAAATTATAAATGAAAGAAAGCAATTAGGAGAATTTTACGAGCAATTCACATTTGATATTCCTAAATAGAAATCTAAAGAAAAGGGACATACTCAAAAAAAGAAGAAATTTCTAAGAAAGATTACGAAAAATGGAAGAAGAAAAGAATTGAAAAGAAGCTTAGAAGAGTTGAAGAAGGAAAATGAGACTCTTCTAAGAAAAGAAAAAAATATCGCCAAAATTATAAAAAGTCAGATACATGTCACAAATGTGGGAGATTTGGTCATTATGCAAAAGATTGCAGAGTCAAGGAAAATGTTAAAAGCCTTGACATAGATGACAATATAAAAGATTCTCTTTATAAGATTATGCTTAATTCTGATTCAGGGAAATCAGAATCTGATGATAGCAGCAATGAAAGATCATCGTGGACAAGTGAGGATCTTAAAGCCCTCCAGCAAGAAGATTATATGACTTCTGAGGATGAATGTTCACCTTGCCAAAAAGGAATGACATGTGAAAAGTATGATGAGGAAGATAATATTTATAAGATCTATTCTCAATGTAAAAAATTGAGCATCAATGTCATTGATAATGACAAAGTATTAGAGCTCTTACAAAATATTAAATATTCAGAAATCAGAGCTGAAATTATTGATAAAATTAGTAATACTACTACAGGAAGAGAAAATGATCATATTCCTAAAGAGATTCCTACTAAAGAGGGTTCATATACCATGGCAGAGGTTAAAAACCTTTTATGAGAAAGGAGAAAATTATTGAGTTCTCCTACTACTATCAGTGATTTAAAGAAAGTGATTGATAATCTCAAAGAAGACATTATATGACTTAAAGAAAAGAATGTCGTAATAGAGGTAAGACTAGGTGGTATTCAAAGTCTTCAAAAATTAGGTAATGCCTCAGATTCGTCGTCTTCTTTTGAAGGAGAAAATAATAGTCTTGATTTTATGAAAAACCTTCATCTACAAAATGATAAAAAAGATTTTTTTATATAATCTTAAAGCTTTTACTTCCCAAAAGTTTTACACTAAAATTACTCTTCTTATAGATTATAATTATAAAAAAGAGTTTATAGCTCTCATTGATAGCGCTGCCGATTTAAATTGTATTAAAAAAGGGCTTATACCTTCAAGATATTTTCCTAAAACTACTCATAGTCTTCATTCTGCTAATGGTAGCAAAATGAATATTAAATTTAAATTACCAAAAGCTTTTATTTGCAAAGGTAAGAGTTGTGTTCCTCAAAGCTTTGTTTTAGTAAAAAATATCACCAACCAAATTATTTTGGAGTACCTTTTATAAATGATATTTGCCCACTTACTCATTGGGATAATAATAAAATTATTGGTACTTCGAATAACAAACCTTTTATAATGGAATTTGTTACAAAACCATTTACTAGAATGATAAATGATTTAACTGCAAAATTGATTTTAAAAAATAACCAGGTTCATTTTATAAAACAAGAAATTAATAGTATTGAAGTAGATCATATTTTACAAAATCCTAAATTACAGGAGAAAATTGTTATTTTAGCTAATCAGTTCTCTCTTGATATTTGCGGAGATCACCCTAATGCTTTTTGGAACATGAAAAAATATGTTGTTAGTCTTCCGTACGAAGATGAATTTGATGAGAATAATATTCCAACTAAGGCAAGGCCTTGTCAAGTGAACTTAGAAAACCTGGAGTTATGCAAAAAGGAAATTAGTTCTTTGCTTCTAAAAGGCCTTATAAGGCAGTCCAAATCACCATGGTCTTGTACAACTTTCTATGTTAATAAGCATGCTGAACAAGAAAGAGGAGAGAGTCGTTTGGTAATAAATTATAAACCACTTAATAAAGAATTAAGATGGATCAGGTATCCCATTCCTAATAAGAAGGATTTATTAGACAGAGTTAATGATGCTATTATATTTTCTAAATTTGATATGAAATCAGGTTATTGACAGATTCAGATAGCAGAATCTCATAGGTTTAAAACTGCATTCAATGTGCCAATGGGGCTTATTTGAGTGGAACGTCATGCCATTTGGTTTAAAGAATGCTCCTTCTGAATTTCAGATAATTATGAATGATATTTTCATGCCATATAGAAATTTCATAATTGTTTATATAGATGATATTTTAGTCTTTTCTAAAAATGTAGACTAAAGAATAATCCTAAGGCTTGGTCAAATGATCATACAGAAGTAGTCAAAAGGATTAAAGAAAAGGTTAAAAAACTTCCTTGCCTCACTTTGGCTAATCCAAAGTGGGAAAAGACGGTAGAAACTGATGCTTCAGATATAGGATATGGTGGTGTTCTGACACAATATTTTCATGATAATAAATGCCATTTTATTGTCCAATTTTATTCTGGTAAATGGAATACAGACTAGAAAAATTATGCTACTGTAGCCAAAGAAATCTTGGCTATAGTAAAATGTGTTCTTAAGTTTCAAGGTGATCTTCATAACAAAAAGTTTTTAATAAAAACTGATTGTTAGGCAACACGGTTTATGTTTAATAAAGACTATAAACATGATGTCTCTAAGCAAATGTTTTCTAGATGGCAGGCTCTCTTAGCACCTTTTGATTTTGAAATACAATATAAAAAGGGTGAAGATAATAGTCTTCCGGATTTTCTTACTAGAGAATATTTGAATTAATATCATTTGTTATTATTTTTAGGATGAGACCAGCATGGCCCCTCCTTCCAAAAGAGGAAGAGGAGGAAGAACAAATTCAGGACGAGGAGGTCATATCCTTGCTCAACATGGTAATAAGCAATTAATAGCTGCTAATAGTAGCTCATCTACCAATGGTACCAGTGGTATTGATACAAACCACCCTATGTATAAAAAAATCATGGATTTTATGAAACCCAAAAAGAAGTCGGATAATAATCCACCAGCATACTCCTCAATTCTTTTTGATGACGAGAATATAGAAGTCTTTGATCTTAATGACAAGAAAGAAGTCATACTTCTATTAGAAAACAATGATCTCAAATGGATAAATGAACCATGGAAAATAATGGCCAGGTATTTGGATACAGTATCATATACTACTACTGCTTACAAGTACAAGATGCACTATGAGATAATACTCTCATCTACACGGTGTGAATTTCAGCACTTTTACCATGCTAATACCAAGAAAGTTTATAACTTCTCTAAGATGATTATAAAAAAGATCTTAGCACCTGAAGAATGAGGGATGAGTACTTTAAAGGAAATGGATTATATCCATCCTGAACAAAAAATTGCGGTAAAATATAAATACTGGGATTACGTTGAGGGATTTAATAAACTCCTTTTATATGAGAATGCTAATAGAAAGCATTCATGGTTTATTAAGATTTGTTCTAATGTATTTGAAAGGCATATCCCAAATTGGTTTTGCACACGGTGGACTTTATACGGTCCTTCGGTAAATTTTTTACCTGAATCATATAAAAAATTATACTTGAAATGGGTGGATATCTCTCCAAAATTAATAAATTTGCAGGAAGAAAATATATTTTCTGAAGGAATATCTTTAATGTATTTCTTTATTAAATTTTCTATCCCTTGGATCAAGAAATGGTCAGTGGAAGTTAATACTACTTCGGAATGCTTTCCTTGCTTGCAGCGAACGTTTTATACAAAGTTCTGGAGTAAATTATTACAAAAGAACCCTGAAGGCAAGTTACATGGTCAAGAGATTCTTGATTTAATTAATGATAAAATCAGCAAATATTATGATATTGCTACTTCAGAACCTCAAGTAATAGAGGATCTCAGTCCATTCAAGAAGATTACAACAAAACTTCAAATGAAGAAAGGACTCATCTCCAAATCAGAGGCTATAGCATTATACATAGAGGAGGTGAAAAAAGATTTAATGAAAAATCTAGATATTGATATTAAAGATGATATTTCTATGGCTTCAGCAAGCCATACTAATGAAGACGATGATGCCACATGTGTTGCTGGTGAAGGACAAGACGTTGACGAAGAAGTATATAGTGAAGCTATTCTTCGAAATTACCAACAGTAGATAGAAGAATCTTCTAGCACAAGCACAACTGTCAAGGGAAAAGGCAAAGAATGAGAACCATACAGACAGGATAATAGGTGGTCACATGACAAAACAAGCCAAAACACTTTTATAAAGTAAAAGATTGCTTTTATAAAGAAAAGATGCTTTTATAAAAGTAATATTAGTGGTAGCCTAAAGCGTTGTCGGCCAATTAAAAATAAAGAGGCCATATGTGAGTGTTGGGCCTTATAGTTTGCTTTTGTTAGTGGCCATTATTATAAAAAGTGTGGGCCAATATATTTTTTGTATTTTATCTTTGTAAGATTCCTCTCTCATCTATATAAGAGGAGGAAGTGTGTTCAATTGGAGGCAGGTATGGAGAAACCCCCCTCTCTCTCTCTCAACAACTCTTTGTAATATTTTCTAAGTATTTGAATAAAAGTTTGCAGTTTGTTACAAACAAAGTGTTCATCCTTAAGGTACTATTTCTTTATGTAATTTTTCTTTTAGATATTCAAGCCCAAATGATGGGCTAAACTGTTTGTGTTGAACTATAGTATACTAAGTTACTATGATATGTGGTGTGTGTTACTATTTTAAGAATAGTTTGAACAATCATATGTAAGGTCAAATATATAGATAAACTAGGCATGTTTATGAAAGATTGCTGAAGAAATCCGTTGGATTACCTGTTGGATTACCCGTTGGATTACCCATGTGGAGGGCGGACTCGAATAGTAAGGATTTTCATAAATCTTACCAGGCCTTGTCTATATTAAGTTAAAGGTTCCTTATAGCTTGATTGTGCGATCCGTTTTTACTTTCATATTGTTCATCTTTATTAAACTAATTAAAAAGCCATTTTTAAAAAGGTTTCCATTTCTTTTGGTGAAAATCTTTAGCGATACGATCTCTTGCCGGAGAACTCGAACTATAATCAATGATTTTGTCAGGCATCAAAGACAATATTAACCAGTTATTCCATCTGGAAAATTCATTTCAGACTCAGTTATATCTAAATCAGAACTAGCTCTACGAATAGGTCTAGTTATATATCCTTATCAATCTTTATGTTGTCACATTTATAAGTTTCTCTAATCTTAGAAGTGGATGCTCCAGAAAGATCTTGCACAATATAATCGATAGGAGATATATAAGAGGAATTAGATGCAAAGTAAAAACTGATCGCACAATCAAGGTATAAGGAACCTTTAACTTAATATAGACAAGGCCTGACAAGATTCATGAAAATCCTTACTATTCGAGTCCGCCCTCCACATGGATAATCCAATGGATTTCTTAAGCGATCTTTCATAAACATGCCTGGTTTATCTATATATTTGACCTTACATCTGATTGTTCAAACTATTCTTAAAATAGTAACACACACCACATATCATAGTAACTTAGTATGCTATAGTTCAACACAAACAGTTTAGCCCATCATTTGGGCTTCAATATCTAAAAGAAAATTACAGAAAGAAATAGTACCTTAAGGATGAACACTTTGTTTGTACCAAACTGCAAACTTTTATTCAAATACTTAGTAAATATTACAAAGAGTTGTTGAGAGAGAGAGAGAGAGGGGTTTCTCCAAAACCTGCCTCAACTAAACACACTTCTTCCCCTTTTATCGATAGGAAGAGGAATCTTACTTAATAATAAATACAAAATATACTGGCCCACACTTTAATAATGGCCATTACTTTAACTATTAAGGCCGACACACACACATGGCCTCTTTTATTTTTAATTGGCCGACAATACTTTCAGCTACCACTAATATTACTTTTATAAAAGCATCTTTTACTTTATAAAAGTATTTTGGCCTCTTCTGTCATGTGACCAAATATTATGTTGTCTGTATGGTGTCTGTAGGACCCTCATTCCTTGTTTTTTCCTTTGACAGTTGTGCGTGCACTAGAAGAGTCCTCCATCAGCATGATATTCATGTTATCAAACTGTGTTGGACTATAACATCTATAGCAACTATAATCCATGGCTCTGATACCAAAGTAAAAACGGATCGCACAATCAAGGTATAAGGAACCTTTAACTTAATATAGATAAGGCCTGACAAGATTCATGAAAATCCTTGCTATCCGGGTCCGCCCTCCACATGGGTAATCCAATGGATTTCTTCAGCGATCTTTCATAAACACGCCTGGTTTATCTATATATTTGAACTTATATCTAATTGTTCAAACTATTCTTAAAATAGTAACACACACCACATATCATAGTAACTTAGTATGTTATAGTTCAACACAAACAGTTTAGCCCATCATTTGGGCTTCAATATCTAAAAGAAAAATTACAGAAATAAATAGTACCTTAAGGATGAACACTTTGTTTGTACCAAACTGCAAACTTTTATTCAAATACTTAGAAAATATTACAAAGAGTTGTTGAGAGAGAGAGAGAGAGAGGGGTTTCTCCAAACCTGCTCCCAATTGAACACACTTCCTCCTCTTATATATATGATAGAGGAATCTTACAAAGATACAATACAAAAAAGATATTGGCCACACTTTTTATAATAATGGTCACTAACAAAAGCAAACTATAAGGCCCGACACTCACATATGGCCTCTTTATTTTTAATTGGCCGACAACGCTTTCGGCTACCACTAATATTACTTTCATAAAAGCATCTTTTCTTTCTAAAAGCATCTTTTACTTTATGAAACTGCTTTGGCTTGTTTTGTCATGTGACCACCTATTATGCTGTATGTATGGTCCTCATTCTTTGTTTTTTCCCTTGACAGCTGTGCTTGTGCAAGAAGATTCTTCTATTTGCTGTTGGTAATTTCGAAGAATAGCTTCAATATCTACTTCTTCGTCAACATCTTGTCCTTCACCAGCAACACATGTGGCATCATCGTCTTCATTAGTATGGCTTGCTGAAGCCATAGAAATATCATCTTTAATATCAATATCTAGATTTTTCATTAAATCTTTTTTCACCTCCTCCATGTATAATGCTATAGCCTCTGATTTGGAAATGAGTCCTTTCTTCATTTGAAGTTTTCTTGTAATCTTCTTGAATGGACTGAGATCCTCTATTACTTGAGATTCTGAAGTAGCAATATCATAATATTTGCTGGTTTTATCATTTATTAAATCAAGAATCTCTTGACCATGTAACTTGCCTTCAGGGTTCTTTTGTAATAATTTACTCCAGAACTTTGTATAAAACGTTCGCTGCAAGCAAGGAAAGCCTTCCGAAGTAGTATTAACTTCCACTGACCATTTCATGATCCAAGGGATAGAAAATTCAAATAAAGAAATACATTAAAGATATTCCTTCAAACAATATATTTTCTTCCTGCAAATTTATTAATTTTGGGGAGATATCTACCCATTCCAAGTATAATTTCTTATATGATTCAGGTAAATTTTTTACCAAAGGACCGTATAAAGTCCACCATCTGCAAAACCAATTTCGGATATGCCTTTCAAATACATTAGAACAAATCTTAATAAACCATGAATGCTTTCTATTAGCATTCTCATATAAAATAACTTTATTAAATCTCTCAACATAATCCCAGTATTTATATTTTATCGCAATTTTTTGTTCAGGATGTATATAATCCATTTCCTTTAAAGTACTCATCCCCCATTCTTCAGGTGCTAAGATCTTTTTTATAATCATCTTAAAGAAGTTATAAACTTTCTTGGTATTAGTAGGGTAAAAGTGCTGAAATTCACACCCTGTAGATGAGAGTATTATCTCATAGTGCATCATGTACTTGTAAACAGTAGTAGTATATGTTACTGTATCCAAATACCTGGCCATTATTTGCCATGGTTCATTTCTCCATTTGAGATCATTGTTTTCTAATAGAAGTATGATTTCTTTCTTGTCATTAAGATCAAAGACTTCTATATTCTCGTCATCAATAAGAATTGAGGAGTATGTTGGTGGATTATTATCCGACTCCTTTTTGGATTTCATAAAATCCATGAATTCTTTATACATAGGGTGGTTTGTATCAATACCACTGGTACCACTGGTAGATGAGCTACTATTAGCAGCTATTAGTTGCTTATTACAATGTTGAGCGAGTCCTCGTCCTGTTTTTGTTCTTCCTCCTCTTCCCCTTCTGGAAGGAGGGGGTCATGCTGGTCTCATCCTAAAAATAATAACAAATGATATTAATTCAAATATTCTCTAGTAAGAAAATCCGGAATACTATTATCTTCACCCTTTTTATATTGTATTTCAAAATCAAAAGGTGCTAAGAGAGCCTGCCATCAAGCAAACATCTGCTTAGAGACATCATGTTTACAATATTTATTAAACATAAACCTTGCTGCTTGACAATCAATTTTTATTAAAAACATTTGGTTGTAAAGATCACCTTGAAACTTAAGAACACATTTTACTATAGCCAAGATTTCTTTGGCTACAGTAGCATAATATTTCTGGGCTGTATTCCATTTACCAGAATAAAATTGGACAATAAAATGGTGTGTTTTATCAGGACAATATTATGTCATAGCACCACCATATCCTATATCTGAAGCATCAGTTTTTACCGTCTTTTCCCACTCTAGGTTAGCCAAAGTGAGGCAAGGAAGGTTTTTAACCTTTTATTTAATCCTTTTGACTGCTTCAGTATGATCAGTTGACCAAGCCTTAGGATTTTTTTTTTCAGTCTATCATATAAAATAGTTGTATCTTTTGCTAAATCCTTTATGAAAGGAGCAACATAATTAAGACTCCCAAGAAATCTCTGCAGTTAAGTCTTGTTAGTAACAACAACGGGAAATTTAGAAGCAAATTCAATACTCCTATTTATAGGACTAATATTCCCTCTTTCAATATTATGACCAAGAAATCTGACATTTGTTTTAAACAAATCCATCTTAGGTTGAGATAAAACCAAACCATTTTGCATAATAATTTTTCTAAATAATTCTAAATGTTTGGAATGAGTTTCTATATTTTTAGAAAATACTAAAATATCATCTATATAAACAATTATGAAATTGCTATATGGTATGAAAATATCATTTATAATTTTCTGAAATTCAGAAGGAGTATTTTTTAATCCAAATGGCATAACATTTCATTCAAATTAATCCATTGGCACATTAAAAGCGGTTTTGAACCTATCTGACTCTGCTATCTGAATCTGCCAATAACCTGATTTCAAATCAAATTTAGAAAATATGATAACCTCATAAACTCTATCTAATAAATCCTTTTTGTTAGGAATGAGATAAATGATCCATCTTAATGCTTTATTAAGCGATTTATAATTTATTACCAGACGAGGTGCTCCCCTTTCTTGTTCAACATGCTTATTAACATAAAACGATGTACAAGACCATTGTGACTTGGATTGCCTTATAAGGCCTTTTTGAGGCAAAGAACTAATCTCCTTTTTGCATAACTCCAAGTATTCTGAGTTCATTAGACAAGGTCAAGCCTTGGTAGGAATATTATTCTCATGAAATTCATCCTCATATGGAAGACTAACAACATGCTTTTTCCTGTTCCAAAAAAATTAGGGTGATCTCCGCAAATATCAAGAGAGAACTGATTAGCTAAAATAACAATCTTTTCCTGTAATTTAGGATTTTGTAAAATATGATCTACTTCAATACTATTGATTTCTTCTTTTATAAAATTAACTTGATTATTTTTTGAAATCAATTTTGCCGTTAAATAATTTATCATCCTAGTAAAAGGTTTTGTAACAAACTCAAGTATAAAAGGTTTGTTATTCCAAGTATCAATAATTTTATTATTATCCCAATGAGTAAGTGGGAAAATATCATTAATAAAAGGTACTCCCAAAATAATTTGATTGGTGATATTTTTTACCAAAACAAAGCTTTGAGGAACACAACTCTTTCCTTTACAAATAAAAGCTTTTGGTAATTTAAATTCAATATTAATTTTACTACCATTATCAGACCGAAGACTATGAGTATTTTTATGAAAATATCTTGAAGGTATAAGCCCTTCTTGAATACAATTTAGATCGGCAACGCTATCAATGAGAGCTATAAACTCTTTTTTATAATTATAATCTATAAGAAGAGTAATTTTAGTGTAAAACTTTTGAGAAGTAAAAGCTTTAAGACTGTATAAAAAATCTTTTTTATCATTTTGTAAATGGAGGCTTTTTCATAAAAGCAAGATTATTATTTTCTCCTTCAAGAGAAGATGACGAATCTGAGACATTACCCATTTCTTGGAGACTTTGAATAGCATCGAGTCTTACCTCTATTATGACATTCTTTTCTTTAAGTCGTATAATGTCTTCTTTGAGATTCTCAATCTCTTTCTTTAAATCACTGATAGTAGTAGGGGAACTTATTAATTTCCTCCTTTCTAATAAAAGGTTTTTAACCTCTACCATTGTATATGAACCCTCTTTAGTAGGAATTTCTTCAAGAATATGATCCTTATTTTTCCCTGTAGAAGTATTACTAATTTTATCAATAATTTGAGCTCTTATTTCCGGAACCTTAATATCTTGTAAAAGCTCTAATACTTTGTCATTATCAATGATATTAGGACTCAATGACTTTTTAATTATTTGAATTGAGCGTAGATCTTATAAAGATCATCTTTCTCATTATCCTTTTCACATGCCATTCCTTGTTTGTATCAATACCACTAGTACCACTGGTAGATGAACTACTATTAGCAGCTATTAATTGCTTATTACCATGTTGAGCGAGGATATGACCTCCTCGCCCTGAATTTGTTCTTCCTCCTCTTCCCCTTCTGGAAGGAGGGGGCCATGCTGGTCTCATCCTGAAAATAATAAAAAATGATATTAATTCAAATATTCTCTAGTAAAAAAATTGGAAGACTATTATCTTCACCCTTTTTATATTGTATTTCAAAATCAAAAGGTGCTAAGAGAACCTGCAATCTAGCAAACAACTGCTTAGAGACATCATGTTTACAGTCTTTATTAAACATAAACCTTGCTGCCTGACAATCAGTTTTTATTAAAAACTTTTGGTTGTGAAGATCACCTTGAAACTTGAGAACACATTTTACTATAGCCAAGATTTCTTTGGCTACAGTAGCATAACTTTCTGGGCTGTATTCCATTTACCAGAATAAAATTTGACAATAAAATGACATTTATTATTAGGACAATATTGTGTCAGAACACCACCATATCCTATATCTGAAATATCAGTTTCTACCTTCTTTTCCCACTTTGGGTTAGCCAAAGTGAGGCAAGGAAGGTTTTTAACCTTTTCTTTAATCCTTTTGACTGCTTCAGTATGATCATTTGACCAAGCCTTAGGATTATTCTTCAGTCTATCATATAAAATAGTTGTATCATTTGCTAAATCCTTTATGAAAGGAGCAACATAATTAAGACTCCTAAGAAATCTGTGCAACTGAGTCTTGTTAGTAATAACATCAGGATATTTTGAAGCAAATTCAATACTCCTATTTATAGGGCTAATATTTCCTCTTTCAATATTATGACCAAGAAATATGACATTTGTTTTAAACAAAGCCATATTAGATTGAGATAACACCAAACCATTTTGTATAATAATTTTTGTAAATAATTCCAAATGTTTGAAATGAGTTTCTACATTTTTAGAAAAGACTAAAACATCATCTATATAAACAATTATGAAATTGCTGTATGGCATGAAAATATCATTCATAATTTTCTAAAATTCGGAAGGAGCATTCTTTAAACAAAATGGCATGACGTTCCACTCAAATTGCCCCATTGGCACATTAAATGCAGTTTTAAACCTATGAATTTCTGCTATCTGAATCTGCCAATAACCTGATTTAAGATCAAATTTAGAAAATATAATAGCATCATAAACTCTTTCTAATAAATCCTTCTTATTAGGAATGGGATACCTGATCCATCTTAATGCTTTATTAAGTGGTTTATAATTTATTACAAAATGAGGCGCTCCTCTTTCTTGTTCAGCATGCTTATTAACATAGAAAATTGTACAAGACTATGGTGATTTGGACTGCCTTATAAAGCCTTTTTGAAGCAAAGAACTAATTTCCTTTTTGCACAACTCCAAGTATTCTAAGTTCATTTGACAAGGCCTTGCCTTAGTTGGAATATTATTCTCATCAAATTCATCTTCATACGGAAGACTAACAACATGCTTTTTCCTGTTCCAAAAAGCATTAGGGTGATCTCCGCAAATATCAAGAGAGAACTGATTAGCTAAAATAGCAATTTTCTCCTGTAATTTAGGATTTTGTAAAATATGATCTACTTCAATACTATTAATTTCTTGTTTTATAAAATGAACCTGGTTATTTTTTTAAATCAATTTTGCAGTTAAATCATTTATCATTCTAGTAAATGGTTTTGTAACAAATTCCATTATAAAAGGTTTGTTATTCGAAGTACCAATAATTTTATTATTATCCCAATGAGTAAGTGGGCGAATATCATTTATAAAAGGTACTCCAAAATAATTTGGTTGGTGATATTTTTTACTAAAACAAAGCTTTGAGGAACACAACTCTTACCTTTGCAAATAAAAACTTTTGGTAATTTAAATTTAATATTCATTTTACTACCATTAGCAGATCGAAGACTATGAGTAGTTTTATGAAAATATCTTGAAGGTATAAGCCCTTCTTGAATACAATTTAAATCGGCAGCGCTATCAATGAGAGCTATAAACTCTTTTTTATAATTATAATCTATAAGAAGAGTAATTTTAGTGTAAAAATTTTGAGAAGTAAAACCATTAAGACTATATAAAAAATCATCTTTTTTATCATTTTGTAGATGAAGGTTTTTCATAAAATCAAGACTATTATTTTCTCCTTCAAGAGAAGATGACGAATCTGAGGCATTACCCAATTCTTGAAGACTTTGAATAGCATCTAGTCTTACCTCTATTACAACATTCTTTTATTTAAGTCGTATAATGTCTTCTTTGAGATTATCAATCTCTTTCTTTAAATCACCAATAGTAGTAGGAGAACTCATTGATTTTCTCCTTTCTAATAAAAGGTTTCTAACCTCTGCCTTGGTATATGAACCCTCTTTAGTAGGAATTTCTTCAGGAATATGTTCCTTATTTTTCCCTACAGAAGTATTACTAATTTTATCAATAATTTGAGCTCTTATTTCCGGATCCTTAATATCTTGTAAAAGCTCTAATACTTTGTCATTATCAATGACATTAAGACTCAATGACTTTTTAATTCTTTGAATTGAGAGTAGATCTTATAAAGATCATCTTCTTCATTATTATTTTCACATGACATTCCTTGTTGGCAAGGTGGACATTCATCCTCAGAACTCATATAATCTTCTTGTTGGAGAGCTTTAAGATCCTCACTTGTTGATGACGTTCTTTCACTGCTGCTATCATCAAATTCTGATCTTCCTGGGTCAGAATTAAGCATAATCTTATAAAGAGAATCTTTTATATTGTCATCTATGTCCCGACTTTTAATCTTTTCCTTGACTCTGCAATATTTTGCATAATGACCAAATCTTCCACATTTGTGGCAAGTATCTGACTTTTTATAATTTTGATGATACTTTTTTATTTACACAAAGTCATATACTTGCCACAAATGTGGAAGACCTTTTCGACGATGCGCCGACTGGCCTTTCTGATTGCCAACCTGTACTTTTCAACAACTTTCCCACTTTGTACTACACAAACAACACAACATTATTTCTTAAAGCAACAATAAAACAATAAAAAGGGTCTCGGGTTGCCTCCCAAGCAGCGCCTTAGTTAACGTCGCGGCACGACGTCAGTCAACACCTAAACCTCATTTTTGGGGTTGGCCATGGTGTCCCTAGGAAACCCCCCTTGTTTACTTGAGTAGAGATGAGGCAATACATGACTCATGAGGTTTTTAATTAACTTGATAGATCTAGAGTGAGAGCCAATCATCTAATTTAGCACCTCAACGTTTTCCCTCATCTCCCCTAGCTCTATATCTTGTTCGTTGAGCTTTTGGAGAATGATTAATAGTGTATCCTCGATACATATAATCTCATTGTCCGTAGACTTTCTCCGCTAATGAGGAGGTATGTATCTGCCCTTTTTTTTGGACAACACATCTAGTTCCCTGACCTTTTGGGCCAAGGTATCCATTTATCCAGAAAGATGACCAAGTGTTGATCTTTCTCAGTCTCCTTGTTGGTGTTGGCCACAATATTAAGGAGTTTGGCTGCGGTCTCATAGGAGTGTCTGGTAAGCCCATACGGGATAAGTTGATCTATTAATCCTTTGCTCCCAAAATTAAGAATCTTATAGAAGCATTCCAACAGAACTAGATCAAGAATTTCATGTGTTGGGCATTGTATCAACAATGCTTTAAACCTCAGCCACGACTCATGAAAAAGCTCCCCTTCTAGCTGCTTGAAGGTCAGGATGTTTTCTCTGAGCCCCATCACTTCTATCGGAAGGTGATCCATTTGTTCACAATCATCAATTACACTCATTTTTCCTATTTTCAACACACAAACAAGAAAAAATAAAACTAAAAATTAGGTAAGTAGAACTATAACTAACAAGAACAAAATCAACTTAACTAAAAATTCTCAACTAATAACACTCCCCAAAAGCGACGTCATTTTACTTGACGTATTCGGGCGCTTCATCCAATACTGAGCGACCACGGTCCTTCAATAGTAATATAACCTAACAAGTGAGTTGGAGTCGAGTCACAAGAGAGTGGTTCATAATTGAGAATCAATAGAAAAGCAAAAATGAGTTCAAGTCAATCATAGTTATAGACATTTACGAGTAAAAACATGGTAAACTAAAGGGTGATACAAGTGTCAATTATCGAAGGGGTTTTTATAGTCAATAAGCAACTAAAACAACGACTAAAACTAAAAATACAAATATGGAGATAGGATTCTTGAGATGTGATAGGAATATGGGCTAAAATAAACAACTGGGTAAATGCTATTGATAGTAACTCATTGTAAATTGGTTACTAAGCTAGACTTTAGAGGGGGTAAATTTTCTCTCAAACAATTTACCCCGAATTAAATCAGTTTCTCTCGAACACCAATAAGCAGCAATAAAGCACAACCTTCACCTTAGTCCATTCATTCTTTCGAGCTGAATATGTGGGAGAGGGTTTAGGATTCACTCTCTCGAGCTGAACCCACGATAACCCAATAACCACAGACTATCGATTCAGTAGTTTTGGTTTGAAACCTCTCTCTCGAGCAAGTCAAAAACACGAAGATAAAATTATATTTGCAACTACAACCCCATTAAATTTAAACACAACTACTGAATGAAATCACCTTTAAATAACAAATTAACTATCAATTAGCAACACCGAATAGTAAATTCAACCCATATTCACATATTCACACCCCAAGAATTGGAGTTTTTGCTAGAAATAGTAAAGATATAGAAATCGATACCAAAAAGTATTTACATCGAATGGGTACGGTAGATATTGTCTTTACACACATCTAGGATGAAGAATCTTCAATACCCACTTCCAATTGTTTAGAAATGGTAACCTTCAAATCTCCCAAGCTAAGGAACAAAGTCTCCAAAACTCTAAGTTCTAAACACTCAAAATAAAACTTGATACTGGTTGCCTACAAAATCTGATAGAAAATGTAATACTAAACTAGAAATTTAAACACGTATTTATAGTTGGAAAAAAGTATACTGCGAAGGACCACTCGGTGTAGTTAGTCGGGATAATCGATCCACTCGACGATCCGCCCTTTGGTATGGTTCATCGCCTTTCTGCATTGACCTTCAGAAAATTCAAGTTTTGTAACATTGGGCGATGGCGTACTGCATCGCGGAATCATTCGGTGACTCGTTGACTGCTCGTTTATCTCGCCGACTCAATTTTCTCCTTCATAGCTTGGCACACTGGAACATTAGGTGACACCATAGGCATTCGGCGACTCACCTAATGGTTTAGGTGATCCTTAGGCTATCTTTTCTTCGTTCTTTTCAGCTGCCTTGTTCCTTTCTGCCAAATGGTGTCTATGCTTAGTCTCTAACTACAAATACCTGAAACTCAAGGATTTTCATCAGTTATTGAGATAAAATATGCATTTGAGGACACTAAATCTATTAAAATAAAGTCCTAAAAGAGTCCAAATCATGGACTCATCAGTCAACATCTTCAAATTAGTGGATTATGTGATTGGCTGGGAAGAAAGTAAAATGTGATAGTCAGAATATAAACACCGTCTTGGGATGCACTTATAACTTCACAGATGACTACCAAAGTATCATCAAGACAAAAATAGTAGAGGAAATAAAACATTGGCTTGCGCCTCTTCTTTCTGAAAGTACTCCTAAGTGGATTGAGGCCGGAGTCCTGATAGAGAAGAAAGATCTTAATGTGGTGGTGAGGTATTGGTTGGGATTTTTAGTAGCACAACCATGCCATCCCAGAATGATTCTATCCTCCTCCACATAAATGTAGCCTGTCGTGGATCTATTATTGTTAGGAAGAGACTAAATTTAGGTGGGATCATTGGCAGGAGATGGACATGAGGGCCAAGCAGCGCCAAACATCTCTTCTATTTTTGGTGTTGATCACCGAGCTCTGCAGATGGGCCTATGTTCCGTGACATGAGAACGTGGATGTGGAGGGGAATCCCACTTCCTCTACTAACATTCGGTGTATTGAGGCTGAGTACCAGAAGGATCAGGCTGAGAAGGAGGGCAGCCTCAGTGGACATATCCCCGACGGTTGATATTGGCACATTACCTGCAGAGGCAGTATTGCCTACTCCTGCCGCTGGGCCTTTAGGTACTTCTAGTTATGCTCCCGCTGTGACTCCAAGTTCTTCTGCTGCTCCCTCACCCCCTAGATTTGATGTTGGTTCTCTTGCCTCCAAGCCTTCGATTACCCAGGATATGCTTCTCAAGATACGACACCTAACCCATTTTGCCGATGTGCGGGCTTCCCAGCTAGAGGCCGATGTGCCCTAGATGATTGAGAGAGCTATTATGGTTGCACTGACACCTCTTGGGGCTTCCATTCATACTCTCACAATGAGAGTAGAGGTTTGTGAGAGAGGGCAGGGTGTTACTACATAGGTGACGACTTTGAAAGTCAATGTTTCTGAGGTGAGGAAAGATGTGGACCATCTGAAGTCCACAAACTTTACTTCGCTATTTGGGACGCTGGATATCCCAGATGTCCCGAATAATGGGGTGGATTATGAGCATGTTTGAAATGTTAATAAAAAGGAAGAAAGTGACGTTCAGACCATACTTCATGAAGGTACAAGCCACTAAGCTTAAATGACCAAACCTTCACACACAACCCTGTTACAAGCCTTGAGAAGACCTTTGTGATCTTGAGTAAGCTGAAACGGATATTGATTGGAAAATAAGGGCAAACCTATAGGTGAAGTCATTCATGTGCTCATCTTTATCAGAGTGAGAGTTGTATGTGGTTCTGGAACATTAAATTGTTGAACACATTTTGTGTGAATATGCAATCATATTTGTTGTGAGGACATTTGAATACCTTTGTTGAGCTTGAACTTGCATTTTAAGCAAGTATTGTGATCTTTAACATCTTTGATAATGGTGAATCACAATTTGAATCTTTGAGTGCACAACTAATCATTGCATGAGTAAGTTGAACCTTGTTGTGTACATTTATGTTGAGTCTTATGCCGCTCTATTTGAGACATCCTCTTTGAAATGCCGATCTTGAGTTTTACTTGAGGACAATGTTGATGAGTCCTCGATTTGGACTCATTTTGGGCTTTGTTCTGATAGATTTAGTGTCCTCAAATGCCTAATTGATGCTATAAACTGATATTAAACCCTTGATTTTCAGGTATATGGATTAAGAAGAAAAGCAAGGACACTAACAGGCAAAAAGAAACAAAACAAGCTGAAGAAGTTGAGAAAGGCGAGCCTGGTGATCTCCAAGTCCACTCAGCGACTCGTCGAGTGGCTCTTTAGTCCGCTTAAATTTCCAGTGTTCCAGCCTTAAGGGAAAAAACCAAGTCGGCGACATGAAAGAGGCAGTCGGTGAATGGCCGATCAGTTCCATAATGATAAGATTAATCGCCCAAAGTCACATGACTTGAGGATGCTGAGAGCCATTGCATAAAGGCGATATAAGAGAGAAAAGGGTGTTTCACCGAACCACTCAGCGAACCCAACTTACCTCGCCTAATGGTCCTTTGTCGCTAATTTTTGGCAACTATAAATAGGATTTTGAAATGTAAATTAAGGAGCTTGCTACTATTTAGAATAGTTTTGTTTAAAGTTTAAGAGTTTCTTTGTAGACTTGAAGGCTTTTGAGACTTTATTCGAAGATTTTGCAAGTGGGTTACTAATATTCTTCAGTTTGGAGCATTGTAAAGGCTTGAATACGCTTACCCAGTTGATGGTTAATCGATTTGGTAACCATTTTTACCTTTTTATGATGCTTGACTAAGACACCAATTATTGGGTTGTGATCATGTGATTATGTGTTGAATTAGCTTATGTGTATTTTTAATTACTAGTTTAAATGCTATATTGAAGTGGGTTTAATCATTAGCTGAGGTCTAATTTATGAATCATAGTTGCAAATGCAGTTCTATTTTTATGTTCTTAGCTTGCTAGAGAGAGAAGTTTTGGAACTAAGGTTTTTGATTAATGGTTTGTATGTATTGGGTTGATATGGGTTCAACTAGAGAGAGTGAATCCTAAACCCAATCCTACCCATCTAGCTCAAGAGAGTGGATGAATTAAGGTGTGGGTTGTTCTTAATTGCTATTCTTGTTGAGAGAAGCTATCTTCCTTATAGTCTAGCGTACCCACTGATATTTAATTATTTACTAGTAGTTTCGATTACCCATTTACCAGAATTTTCCTATAATCGATCACATCCCAACAATTCCTCTCCATAATGTTATTTTAGTTTTGTGTGACTACTTTGTAGTTGATAATTGCACACAAAAATCCCCCATTTGACATTCGTGTCAACCCTTTTAATTTGTTTCATGTCTTTTTCGATAATGTCTATTTCTATTGCTAGTTAGATAACGTTTGTACTTCTTAATGGAATTTGAATACGTACCACTCCCTACGGGTTCAACCCCAACTCATTTCTTGGGTTTTACACTGCTTTACGATCATTTGCACCTAGAATTGGATGAGGTGCGTTTGACACGTTAATTAAAAGTTATAGTCCCTTTCTTTGTAAATGGTGATTGAGTAAACTGAAAAGTAAAGTAATGTGATAGTTCATTTCTCTGTAAAGGGTGATTAGGTATAATTGATATTGATTATTTTGGGAGTATTTTCGAGCATCAAATTGGGTAAGAGTCTATTATAACTCAAAATTCCCAATAAACAGTGTAGCCATTGTAGGATAGGATAGCACTGATTCTTCATGTGACTCCTCACTGCCTGTGAGAAGGCCTATTAGATTGATCCATAGTTACAATGTCATCCTATACCCCGACAAAGTATAGGATGGTACTTCAACGTGGGAGAAATGTTGTATCATTGTGAGGCTTATAATAATGGTTGTTGGTTAGAGAAACTCCCCACAAAGTAAAGTATATTATTTTCATAATGCTTTTATTGCATATCTCATGGTAAAACTGAAATGATTTGCACTTCAATAGAGCTCATAAATAGATGGATTATACCAAACTCGGATAGATTGTACTAGTTATATGTAAATAGGGTAATTTTTTCACCCTTAACTTATGCATAATTATTACAAACATTGTATTATATTTATCTCAATAATATACCAATTAAAAATGTTAAAATAAAGAAATAATAATATACCTCAAATATGAGCAAAAATTACTATTAAGTTAACAATGTAGGGCTAGATTAAACAAATGATAAACGATAATAGAGGACAATATAAGTTTTGAATTTAACTATTTCAAATATTATTTAAATTAAGTCCACATAGCGATGTATATTTGAAACAATGAGTGTCATGACAATACTATATTTCACTTCGTCAATGTTTTAGACTCGTTTAAATAAGACGATTGATATGTAGTAATTGAATAGGCCTAGAAGAAATTTTGAACTCTTCTAGAAAATCAGTATGGTCTTTGAGAAGTACGACAAATTACACATAAAAAAATAGAACTTATAAACAAGAAACATGAGGGTTGTCCATAATATCTATGTACTCAAATTATAAATATTTATCACCTTATCGTACACCTCTTTGGCGTTCTTGAATCCCTTTTTAAACATGGGAAAAATAATCTATTAGCTCATTGTAACTTTCTAACCATTCTTGCATGAAGTTATGAGGCAATAAGTTAGGAGTAAAGTTTTTTCATGAATAAAATGGTTGACCTTTTATTATTAAATGATTAGGTAACAAAAATGTAATCTTTGTTTTTTTGTCAAAACTTAGTGCTTGTTTTATGAAATATATTTTCTTATCTTTATCATTCAGGATTATTTCATAGCTCTTGAAAAAAAAAAGATTTAAATCAAGGAGCAAAGTAGGATGTCGCTTAAATAAATATTTTGTTTGTCTATGAGACAAACAATATCGATTCTGTCAGAAATATCTAAGACTTAGTCCCAGATAAATCATCAAATGAAAATAGAAATTAATGATGATTGGCAATAGGCAAATTGTAGTGGCAAACCTTTTGTTCTTAAAGTCCATCATAACGAAAAGGAAT
Organism: Solanum chiquidenum; assembly: GCA_029582725.1. Lineage (NCBI taxonomy): Eukaryota > Viridiplantae > Streptophyta > Magnoliopsida > Solanales > Solanaceae > Solanum > Solanum chiquidenum. The sequence continues at coordinate 26,009 of JAJOOS010016601.1, forward strand.
GTGATATACTTCTCCCTATGATTTGGAAACTTGTCCTAATCTTTGTTCAAATAAGATAATGCCTCATCAAATTTCATTTTTGGCTTACTAGCACCAACTCTGTCAACAACTCTATCACCACTTATATTACCCCGACCACTCTAAGAAACTTCTAACTGAGTATGACACATAGAACCATAGCTAAAATTTGGCAGTAAAATTAATTTGTCCAATATATGAATATATGCATACTATTAATTATGCATAGTCTTCCGCTGAGAAGTGAGCCAGACCAAGGGTTTACTTGGGGACTAACGATGGTTCTCGAGAGCCAGCCACGTCTAGGGTATATGCTCGGGGAATGAAAAAGTTTGTAGCATAGCACATAGTTCAAGAGTCCTAGGGTGTCTACGAAGTTTTGTCAGTTGAGTCTTATTAATCATCGTGAAGTGTGCCACATCTATAATTCAGATTCTGCGACATTTAGGAAACATATCACTTCCTTCTTACACTTTTTCGTGCGATGGAGTTCAGCTCTATAAAAGTTTCCTTCTAATTCGTGCTTGCATGTATGTTTTCATATCATGCCTCCACGAAGAGCTATTTGGGGACGTCCAGCTAGGAGGAATGTCAATACTCAAGAACAAGAGATTTCTAATGCACTAGATGTGTAACCCCTTAGGGAGAGGTCACCAATGCTGAGTTCCGTGATGCTATCCAGATGTTGAGTCAAGTGGTGGCAAATCAGGCTGGTCAACACAGAGGGGTTTTTCAGGATGAGGCTGATACATCCAAGATCCTCGAGTTTTTGAAGATGAATCCCCCAGAATTCACAAGGTCAAATGTCACTGAGGATCCAGAGAACTTTGTAGAGGAGCTGTAGAAGGTGTTTGAGGTTATGCGTGTTGGTGATGTTGAGCATGTGGAATTAGTTGCATACCAACTCAAGGGTGATTCTCACGACCCAACCCATAAGGGCCGTGCGGACAACTACTCTAACACCTATGTAGGAGTTCCCTTGATTCCCAAACGGTTAAAAACATGCCGAAGATTAAAATTGGATATAAAAGGGATTCATGAGATCTTTACACAAGCAAGAATTTAGACAATCCGAGTTAAATTTGTGAATAAAAAACGCCCCCCATGGATCTAGTCTAAATAGGTACAAGAGATTCTACGATTACAAGGTATAAAACACAATAACAAAGGACATAGATCCCACCACATAAAAGGAAGAATAGGAGTTGTTGGAGATTGTCTTCGTCTTCACCTATGAAACATTTATGACCCGACAACCAGACTATGCCAAAAAGGCATAGCAAGAGTAGTATCAATACAAACCACACGTACTGGTAGGAATCATCAGTCAACCTGATGCCCACCGCATAATATAAGGAATTACACCCCTCAACTTTTGTCCCCCATGCCTCTACCATTCCCTTATACCTTAAACATACTATTACACTTTACTCTAACCATCATCTCTATCACCCTACTCGCTTTGTTCTTGATCATAGCATAACCATTCTATCTAATAGACGATTCCTCGAATGAAACCACTACCAACCCGACCAACCACTTTTGACATACCCTTGCTTCCTCTTCATCACAATTCAGCCCTTGACCACATAGTATATTCTATCAAGGCTCGCTAATCATTTCGAATATGAATCCCCTTCCCAAGGTAGGACCTACCTAATTTTGCATCATGAACACTATCCCACTTCTCATTATTTAAGAACACAGACAGCCTCCTAAAGTAATCGATAGTAACACTTGGACCCTCGGTCCCCACTCACCAAACCTCATTCTTATTAGTCCTAATCATTCAATGTTCAATCAGTAACGAGATATAAACAAGTAATTATGATCCAGTAAATAAACATATACCGAATACATAGTTCAAATATCATTTTAGGGACAATACATACTTTCCCAACATCAATGACAGATAGATATGAATGTAATAATCACAAGTGGTCCTCTCATTTAAACCACACTAAAACTATAAGTGAGTCAGAATGTGTCCCGACCCAGGGGTACCCCCTAGATGTAACAAGGCGTATAAGACCTCGAGAGGCCTCATACAAGCCACTTAGCATATCATAGCATAAAGTAATATAATTGAGCAAACATCTAAAACTTTTCAATACAATCGAAGTATTTATAAAATGAAGCCGAAGTCTAATAACATTGTCTAAAACCATCTAAACATCAAGAATAAAATCTTGGGATTCAACCCATACATTTGTCCAAAACATAAAAGAAAGACATAAACGGAAATGGTGATCACACCCTCGGACACATTGAGTACTCAAAAAATCTTCACTCCTTGATTAATAAAGAAGCTAGCCACGAGTGTGAGAATCTATGTCGCCTGACCATACATTTGATAAGAATGTAGGCAAAGTATGCGTTAGTACAATCAAGTACTAAATATGATAGCTAGCATACACAACATAAACATCATGGTTAGTCAATAAAAAACCATAAGCATATCAATGCATATAAATCAACATCATAATCAGAAAGGAATACTTCTCAAGCAACCTTACTCATCCTTAGTCAAGATTTGGTTAATCTACCTCTAGTCAAGCTTACCTCATGGAATGCATCTCTAGAAACTCCACAAAATTCTTTCTTTACATTATAGTCTCATTATTCATACATACTTTTAAAGACTTGGGGATTTTCCTCTTTTCAAAGCTTATAGAGGCTAATGGGTATTTGCCTCTTGCCTTACTTAAAGGCTAATGGGTATTTGCCTCTTGCCTTACTTAAAGGCTAATGGGCACTCGCCTCTTGCCTTACTTACTTTTAGATTGCGGGTACTCTCCTCCACAACCTCATCACATGATGCGGGTAATTTCCTCCACATCATTTATCATATAATATGGGTATTTTACTTCACATTATTTCATAGGGTTCATGGGTATTTTCTTCCATTTCATTCATCATAATAAGAACATGGGGACTCACCTATTGATCAATTCTAAGGAATAGAGAAATCGCCTCTTATCCTTTCATATGGAGGTCATGGCTAATAGCCTCTAGCCTCATCAATTACATAGTCTTTTAGTCTAGGTTCATTTTAGGTGAGCAATCCTTTCAAACCTAGAATCTTTCATGTGAGAAAGCCTTTCACATTCATTCATTCATAATTAGCAATTCATGTAGAAAGTATCCCTTCTTCAACAATAGCATCAATAACTAACAATTAAAACCCTAAGCTTTACTCTCAAAGCCCTAGGTATAATGATCATCATCTAAACTTCATTCTCAAGCAATTCTTATCATAATTAATCAATCCTATAAGGATACGTCTAAACCCATAAAGTTTCCCTTCATGGCATCAACTCAATTATATCAATTCTAGGTTAGAATCATGGGATATGCATTGATACATGTAATTTCATCCTAAAAACATGAAATTATACTAATTATATCATAAATAACCACAATCCATGCAATAGTATCCATAATCATCATAACCCACAAATATTGAAGGTGTCCATGGATGAAGAGCTATAATACCTTGATTATAAATCCCTCACAAGCTTTAAAATTGGAGACTTGATCTTGACCTAGCTTCCTCTCCTTTCTTCTTCTTCCAACTTCTAGAGAGACAATATTTGAGAGGATTTTCTTTTTGGGATTTGAGAGAATGAGTTGAATGAGGGGTTTTGGGGGTTAAAAATAGTTATATAAGTGTCTTAGACTTAGGCAAAATGACACCACTTTGATTTAATTAAAAATTGAAAAGATCCAATTACTCCTAATAATAACTGCCAGACCACGACCTACGAACCATGATCGACGAACCATGGATTGACCTACCGTCTGTCCTGGTCAACCGTCGATCGTAGTCAGAGAATTTTTGGCCATCAATGACATGCTGGCCTAGGGCACGTGGTCCCACCTATGGTCCGTAGGTGGTTACATGGGTGGGGCCTGGTAATGCTTAGTTTTGCCTAATTTTCTCCGTTGTTGGATACAGAGTGTTACACTAGCCCTCTCATTTAGCCCTAGTATACTCTAGCTTCTATATTTGGGGGTGTTATATTATCTCCCCCTTAGGATCATTCCTCCTCAAATGAGATCCTAAGCATTTTTCTAGACAGAAGACTGAAAACTAGCAGCGTATAATGCATGCAATATATCAAAATGCACACAACTAAGGAGGAAACATCAACTCCGAGTCAAATCTACTCAATGCACTTTAAGGAGGTAGGAACTACATCTAACAACAAAATATGCATGAAATTTTCATATTTCATATATTAAAGGAGGAACTACCTTCTCCTTCTCAAATCTTGCTCAACACAATCTCATGGACCTCATATGCAATACAATCTCAAAAAGCATATCAAAACATGTTCATGAATTCATCTCATGGAGTCTATATACAACTCATACTCAATACAGTACAACATGAGGAAAATCAATCACACAATCTAATTTTCATTTAGAACATAAGTTTCATGATCATGTATAACATAAGAAAATTATGGGAATATCTAAAACACATACGACTTCAAACTATAAGTTAAATCAAGAGGGGATTCATTACCTCAAGCTAGAGTAGAAGGAAAGAGATGAGGATATCAGGACTTCATATCGGCCTCGGTCTCCCAAGTAGCACCCTCAACAAAGTGGTTCCTACACAATACCTTCATGGAAGCAACCTCCTTGTTTCTCAATCTCTTAACTTGTCGGTCTAAAATTTCAACCAAAATTTCTTCATAAAAGAGACTCTCATCAACTCCCAACCCTTCTAGAGGACTATGGATGTCGAATCTTCAACACACTTCTTAAGCATAGAGACATGGCATATCGGATGCAGCATTGCCAAAACATTATGCAAGTCAAGATCAAAGGCAACATTACCAACATTAACCTCAAACTCATCATATCGGGGACTAAGTTTCCCCTTCTTCACAAATCTCATCATACCCTTCATGGGAGAAATTTTCAAATAGACCCAATCATTAACCTCAAACTCACCGTCTCTGTTTCTAACATCGCCATAGGACTTCTGTCGGCTTTGGGCAGTTCTCAACCTCTCTCTAATAAACCGGGCCTTTTCCATAGCCTCATGAACTAATTTGGGTCCAATCAAAGCAAATTCACCCACCTCAAACCATCATATGAGAGATCTACACCTCCTACCATAAGGAGCTTTAAAGGGGGCCATACCAATACTAGAATGGTAGCTATTATTATAATCGAACTCGATCAATGACAAGTGATCATCCCAACTTCCCTTGTAATCAATGACACGTGCTCTCAACACATCCACTAAAGTATGGATCGTTCACTCTGCGTGCCCATCTGTTTGTGGATGAAAAGTCATGGTAAGCTTCACTTTTGTGCCAAGACCCTTTTGGGATGACTTACAAAAATTAAAAGTAAATTGAGTACCTCTATGAAAGATATTGGACAATGGCACATCATTCAATATTACCATTTCCCTCAAATACAACTTGGCATAGTGTTCCTCCCCATAATTTTTTTTGAAGGGAATGAAATAGGCCGATTTCGTCATTCCGTCTACTATAACCCAAATCGAATTATATTGGCGCTGAGTGCGTGGCAACCCTACTATAAAATCCATATTTACATCTTCTCACTTCCAAGTAGGAAAACATATATCTTGGGATAATCCTCCCAGTTTCTGGTGCTTAACCTTTACTTGTTGGAAATTTGGACACTTAGCCACGAATCCTGCAATATCCCTCTTCATCCCATTCAACCATTAGATCTCCCGCAAATCACGAAACTTCTTAGTGGCTCATGGGTGAATAGAATATCGAGAACTATGGGCTTCTGCAAAAATTTGTTCCCTTAACTCATCAACATTTATAACACATAATCGACCTTGGTATCTAAGTATCCCACCTCCCTCTTAAGAGAAATCCTCAACGGATTTCTTGAGTACCGCTTCTTTCAATTCTACCAAAATTGGATCAAGATATTTCTTAGCTTTCACATCACTTACAAAAGATGATTCAGAACCATTATGGACATTAACACCGCCCTTGGCGGAGTCTACCAATCGAAAAACCAATCTGGCCAATCTATGCACTTCTCAGGAAAACTCTTTGTCTTTACGGGGTGATAAAGGATACTTATATCATAATCATTCAATAACTCAAGCCACCTTCTTTGGAAAATATTCAAGTCCTTTTGACTACACACATATTGTAGGATTTTGTGGTTGGTGAACACATCTATATGCACCCCATGCAAATAATGCCTCCATATCTTTAAGGGAAAAACCACCGCAGCTAATTAAATATCATGGGTCAGATAATTCTTCTCCTGAAACTTAAGTTGCCTTGAAGCATAGGCAATAACCTTTCCGTTTTGCACAAGCACACATCCCAACACAATTCTCAAGGAATCACAATATACCACAAAACGATCCGTACCTTCTGGGAAAGTCGAGACCGGAGCGGAGGTAAGCCTATCTTTCAACTCTTGAAAACTCTTTCCACGTGTTTCAGACCATAAAAACTTAGCCTTCTTTTGAGTTAAAGTCGTCAATGGGGAGGCAATAGAAGAAAACCCCTCAACAAATCATCGATAATAACTAGCCAAACCCAAGAAACTCCTAATGTTCGAAGGTGAGAGAGGTCTAGGCGAACTCTTGACCGCATCTGTCTGCTTAATTAGGATCTACCTCTATACCTTTGTGTTAAACAATATGACCAAGGAAGGATACCGATCTTAACCAATATACTCATTTTCTAAACTTTGCAAAAGGTTGTTGTTCCTTAATGATTTGCAATACTATCCTCAAATGATCAATATGCTCATTTTCACATCTTGAATAGATAAAAATATCATCGATGAACACAATAAAAAACATGTCAATGTATTGCGTAAACACCATGTTCATCAAGTCCATGAACGCCGCAGGAGCGTTAGTCGAACAAAAGGACATTACTAGAAACTCATAGTGACCATATCACGTTCTAAAATCCATTTTCAGAATATCTTCCTCTGTCATCCTCAATCGGTGATAACCCGATTAGAGATCAATCTTAGAGAAATAAATTGCCCCCTAAAGTTGGTCAAACAAATCATCAATCCTTGGAAGAGGATACTTTTTCTTAATGTTCACTTTATTCAATTGTCAATAATCGATGCAGATTCTGAGTGAACCATCCTTTTTCTTAACGAACAACACCGGAGCACCCCATGGTGAGATGCTTGGGCGGATAAAGACTTTGTCTAATAGATCTTCCAACTATTCCTTCAACTCCTTGAGTTCTATTGGATCCATTATATAAGGAGGAATAGAGATAGGTTGTGTATCCAAAAGAAGGTCAATACCTAAATATATTTCCCTTTCGGGAGGAATACCGGGTAGATAATCTGGGAATACTTACGGAAACTCTTTTACAATATGGACCGATTCAAGAGAAGGGGTTTCAGAATCTACATCCCTCACCCTCACTAGATGGTACAAGCAACCCTTATAAATCATATTTCTAGCCTTAAGTCCGGCCTGCTTCCCACCCGAAAGAACCCCTCACTAGCTAGCCAGACTAGTGGGGTCCCTATTTGGAGACATACTGAAAACCATGCCTTTCGAACCGAACGCAATGCCCGTCTTCCAAATAAAAAAGGGGTCGTTGGGAAGAAAGATTACGTGCGGCCTGTAGAGCACATGTAAGGCACAGTCGGGTTGCTCACGCAGCAGAAATTTCCCCCCTTCCACTGTAGGATGGGCTCATTTAGGAATTGGAACTTAATAACCTTAGTTCTACAATCAATGGAAGCATAACATGAATGCAACCAATCCATACCAAGGATGACATCGAAGTCTAACATATCAGGTTCTACCAAGTCACCAAGAGTAACTACATGGGATATGGAGACGTGACACCTTCTATATACCCTCTCATCCAACAGAAAACCACCAACAACGGTAGAAACAGAAAAGGCTCTAACAACACACCGGGGAGCACATAAAACTTCATAGCCACATAAGGAGTCACAAATGACAAAGTAGCACCAGGATCAAACAAAGCATAAACATCAATTAGAATTTTTTTTAAACATACCAGTCACCACATCAGGGGAGCTCTCTTGATCACCTATAATCTGGAGAGCATAGAATCGGTTTTGCTTGGGAGCACTAGCACCCGAACCACTTGGACCGGATGAGGGGTTAGGTTGAGCCCTACGATGACTAACTCCCTCATTCTTAGCAACCGAGGGACAATCCCGTATCTTGTGACCCACCTTGCCACACCCAAAACAAACATTGGAGCCCATGAGACAGTTACCCTCATGATTTCTCCAACATTTAGCAAAAGTAAGAATTGAGGACTTGCTACTATCTCTGTAACACCCCAAAAGTTGTAAACTAAACTAGAGCCAAGAGCTAGGGTCCTAGAGTGTGATGTTGAGAATTTGAATTGTAGTTTCGACCTTATGTGCTTAGAATGAAGAGTTTAGTGGTTGAACATCTAGGTGTGCATTAGACCTAGTAGACTAGATCGCATTTAAGAGGTTGGTGGTTCAAAGGAAAGGTAACCACCAACGCGATAGGGCAAGCCTAAGCTAAAGGGCCAAGGCCGCCCAACCTTGGCAGCCACTGCCTAAGAGTTCACGACCACCTTCACGACCAGTGGTTTGGACCACGGTCCGTGAAGGGGTCCTTTAAGACTCCTTAGACACTTGGGAGGCAAGGCCAAGAGACCTATACACTACCCCAAGTCCACGAGGCACTTCACGAGCCGTTGGCTTGACCATGGCCCATCAAACTTCCCGTGAAGGTGCCTTAGCAAATTAGGGTAGTTAAGGGACAAAAAGGGTTGGGGGAGCTACTGGTACATGGACCACGGGCACCACCACGGGCCGTGGTGCCCTTAAAGGAATGTCCAAGTGGCCGTGGTGCCTGGGGCTGCCAAGTTGAGGACAATTAAGTAAAATCCTATTCGACTAGGTTTAAGTGGGGGTCGTTTTGTATGTATTTTATTAACCTATTTAGACTTTTTTTAGTATATACCCCTTAGTTTTAAGTCACTTTAAATTAGACTCAATTCAAAACCCCAAATCACTCCTCTCTCAAATATTTCTCTCTCTAGAAAGAAACCAAAGCTTAAAGAAGAAGAAGAAGAAAAAGAATAAGAAGAAGAAGAAGAACAGAAGGGAAGAGGGAAGAATCCTAGGTCGATTTCCCCCCATTGATTCAAGATTGATCAATGTATGTGGAGATTATTCATCCATGGGTTCTTCCACCCATGAAGCCCCCATTGTTTTTCCCCAAATTGTGAATTCAAAAACCCAATTCAAGCTAGGGTTGTGATTAGATTGTGGGTAGGGATTGGGTATGATTCCAATCTAGTGGATATCACCCAATTATGATTGAATTGTCTTTGTTTAGTGATATTTTGATGATTTCATGTGATTTCTATTGTAAACCCTAATCTAGAATGATGAATGTGATCTTTGTGGGTTTATGCCATTAGAGGCAAGGTTGAAGGTTCATATGGAATCTTCCTAATTCAATATTATGTGTAGTAATTGATCAAAGTTAGGGTCATATAATAATGAATTGAACTAGAATCTATTGTATATTATTGATCTTGACTTGTGAAGTTAGAATTGAACCTTTATGATTAGTTAAGACTAGAATCACCTAGTAATGAAAGATGTGATCAAATTACCTCGAAATCCAGGTATAAAGAAGAGAATAAGGATAAAATGAAGTAAAGCTTGTGATCTTAGGTTGTTGTGTTGGCTGTAGATCTAGGGCATTAATAGATGGAAGTGATAGAATCACTTGAACATGGATGGGTTGTCAAGGACATCCTTCCATGAGAAAAGAGTGTTAAGCAAGGCTTAACAAGTAAACCTTGGAGTGTATACTTGGCTCCAAGTGGATATTGAAGATGAGACGGAGTGTCACACAAGATAGGGTCCGGACTCCAAGGAGAAGGGAGAGCCACACCTAGTTGATGTGAGGATTATCCAAGTTAAAGGGGGAACTCTTACGTAGTAGAGTGTGGGTTTTCCCAAAGTTAGGTCTCATGAGATGGGAACCTTTACATAGTTGAGTTAAGGTTCTTTGTAGCGATCTCCATATCCTATGAACTAAGACTTACTTAAGAGAGTATCTCATAGTGGTCTAAAGCATAATTTAACGAAGACTTACTTAAGAGAGTACCTCATAATGTTCTAAAGTTAAGAGAGGAACTAAGTTCCAAACCAAGAAGTGTTAGCACGAGGACCTAAAGCTAGTACTTAGCATGTATAGTATTAGGGGGTGCTATTAGGGTCACTAAAGAGAAGTCTTGAGATAGGATTGGACTAGAGTTGCCTTTCCTAGTTATAGTTGACTAAAGGTGAGAGATTCCATTAGTTATGAGAGTTAAGCTAATAATGAGGCCAAAGTAGGGTGAAGATGACGAGGATGACTTTAAGGCCATGCTTAGTGTGAAGGGTAGTATGGGATTCCTTTCATTCATTGCACAAGTGTGCCTTGAGGTTACTTAGAAGTATGGAATCCTTATGTCATAGAAGAGCTTAAGAGTTGACCATGTACATAGATTATAATTAAGATGACATGAAGACCTAAGTCTTGAATATGAGGGTGGACCATGACAAAGAATGACTAAAGAGTGGTACTTAGCGTGGATAGTATTATGGGATGCTATCCTTGCATTGCACAAGTATACTTGGAGGTGGCTTGTGGAGTAGTCTGCTTGTAATAGGAAAGACCTAAGGTTGAAGGATGTGACCATGTAAGCCTAAGTAGAGGCTATGCCATGAACTTGATGTATCTTCTATGCTTATTAACTATATCTTATGTTGACTATGTTTATATGATGCTGATATTGGAGACTATGCAATGGTTATGATGTTTATGTTATAATTATGTTATTGTCTCTTATGCTTATGTCTTATGTTGACTAACCATTTGAAATGCTCCTATAATGTTGTTTAGCTTTCATACTTAGTACGTTGTACTAACGCATATTGCCTACATTCTAACCAAATGTAGGGTTGGAGGCTTGAGTTGCTTTGGAGGTTAGAGTTTCAAGGATTCTAGAAGAAGTGAAGACTTGGTGAGTCCTCATAGCTTCGAGGACGAACCATTTATGTTCCTTTATGTCATTTCCTATGTTTTAGACTTTGTATGGGTTGCGTCCCAATGAATTTTATTCAAGAGTTATTAGATGGTTTTAGACAAAGATTTTAACAAAGACTTCCGCTTTTATGAAATGTTTTAGGTCTTACGATTTAAAGAAAGTTTTAAATTTTCCGGTATTATCTATTATCTTATGTTATGAATGTGCTAAGGGCTTGTATACGACCCCTTCGGGGTCAAGTACGCCATGTCCCGTCTAGGGGGTGCTCTCAGGGCGTGACAATCTCCTTGGGGTTTAAGGTTAGACACCTATCATTGTTAGGCTTTGGAGGAGCACTTGAAGAACCTTGCCCGGAGAATGTTTACCTAAACCTTGAACGACCTCGTCCACTGGACGTAGAATGTGAAAAGTTACCATCATCCGTTCTTGCTCTCTTTGCTTCCCTAGATATTTCCTTAAGCTTTTATTCCTCAATTTGTTGGGCATACACCATAAGGCGAGAAATGTCCAAATCATGAACAAGCATAACAGTGCGGCATTCTTTGACAACCAAGTCGGACACTCCCGACACAAAGTTACTCATCTTGGCCCTACGATCAACAACAATAGAAGGAGAATACTTAGATAGTTGAGTGAACCTATCACGACCCGAGAGTATCCCCTAGTCGTAACATGGCGTATTCGACCCCGAAGGGGTCTTATACAAGCCACATAGTCATTCATTGCATTCAATAATGAAATTAGTGCGGAATAAAAAACTTATTTACATCCACACATTCAAACTTCATTAAAACAACTTTAAAACACACAACGGAAGTCTAAGTTTCACATGGCCATCTTAGACACAAATACAAAACATAAGTAGGGACACAACCCTTTACAACCAAAACAAAAACTAAAAGTGTCTAT
>JAJOOS010016602.1:0-29523 GCA_029582725.1 Solanum chiquidenum
CTAAAGATAATAAACTGATGCGGAATCTAAATCATAATTAAAATGAAAAGATGGGGAATACCCATATACTATAACTGAGATAAATGATAACTGATGAGTTTAATACAAAGAAGTTATTAACTCAATACTAAGCTGAATCTAACTATGTCTGAAAATAGTCTCTAACTAACTTGAAATGCTGGGACAAGCCCCAACTAGATCTAGCAAAACTGAAACTAAAGGACTAAAATTACTGAAAAGAAACACATGACTATTGTCCTCGGAGAATGAGGACTCACCACTAATTCTGCTGCACTGGAGATCAGGAACCGATCTAAGCGTGATCTGGATGCTGAGAACCTGAACCTACATCACGAGAAGATGTAGCGCACGTACGCATCAGTACTTGAAAGGTACTGATCATGCAGGATAAAGTAAAGCTGAAATAACATATAACTGTACAAAGCAAATAAGCCATGACAACAAGATATAAATACTGAATACTGAGCTAACTGAATGCAATGACCAATTTATAACATGCTGAGACTGACTACTAAACTGTACTGAAATGTCGTTAATGCAACAGAATCTGACTGAACTGTGGGAGCTACTAAAAACAAATAATAAAACCACATGAGCTAAATGTGGAGTCCAATGTATACGCCCCATCGAGAGGACCCAATATACCCGACCAAAGGTATAGAGGCATGCTGGCGTGATCACTAACTGATAATTCCCACAGAGGGGACTTACACCTACGTGGCTCGTAGTTCTGGGACTATATGGGTACGTTGAACCCTAGTCCAACTCAGTATTATGCTACTCCCAAAAATTAATGATATACTTGAATTCAAAAGAACTACGAAGAGAAGATATGGATGAAGTCCAGCGATGGATTTTATCATTGCTAAAGTCAGAAGAACGACCTACGACAAGAGCACTAAAGGCAGGATTTATCTCAACAGTGTTATTAACCAGATATTGTAAGTTAATTAGACATAAATACCCTGATCATATATGTTCAAAGTGCAACGGAGAAGATAACATAATTCCATATGTCCAGCTGGAATGATCAAATAAGATAAAGACGGAAGAAGATAAGAAGAAGAGGACAATGTAAAGATACAAAGTAGTCAAAAAGTAAATAGTAAATAAGTACTATTATTGTAAATTATTAGTCTTATTGTAAGAAAGTGTAGTGTAAATTCGTCAACACTGTCGGATGTATATTAAAAGTGGTAGGTGTAAGTAGTCAAATAAGTACGTAGATAAGATGTAAAAAGTCACAAAATGAATAGTATATAGTATGGTGTGTGTCATAAGTGTAATAAAGTAGGTATGGTGTAGGTATGGTGTGTCATATTATATTTGATAAGTGTAGTATTGTAAAGTAAGTAAAATACGTGTGATTGTAAAGAAGAGATAATTTCCTTTCTATATAAAGGAATGTATATGTAACATAAAGGCAGGCAAAGCCTGATATATAAAACCCTTTCAAAAAACTCTCTCAAATATTTAAGATATTCAATACTTAAAAAATAATGGAACAACAATCTGAAATCCAATCAGATATTTCAGATATCATGGATAACCAAGAGGCAAAGGTATATTGTTCAAAAAATATGCGGAACTAATTTCATATATTTCTGAATATCATATATATGATTCAATAAATTTATGTTAGTTATTATGTATTAGAATGATTTGAATCATAATTTCTAGTTTATTAGCACACTGGAAACAGGGAGAAAACTTCTATACTATGCCATCCTAATGTTGAAACTGGTAGGTGAGGAAAGCCGTTTAGGGGAGTAAACAAAGTTGAGGCGCTGATAAGAAGAAAGTATCTGCTAAAGTACGATGCTAGTAGTGACCGGAAAACATGATAAACAAGTAATCTAGTTCATAATGATCTAATATAAATTTAATCAGTTATGAATATGATAGGAAGGAATAGTTGAAAATAAAAACTGCATAAACAACGAAAATGACTACATATATGCATGACGAAATGATAAAAAACTATGAAACCTTAATCCTATATATACTTAACGGTATAAAGATAATTGAATTAAGAAGAATCATATGGGAAAAAATATTTAATAATGAATTAGAAGATATAGAAACTATGGAAGATATAAAATTATTAGAGCAATTAATGGAAAATAATTTACATATGTATCGAAGAACCCAAGATATGTTATATCTAGAATACATCATAAATAACATAAAAGAAATATCAAGATTAAAACCTTTAGCTAAACAATATTATAATAAAACCTTTAGCCAGACATAAGATGAATTCCGCACCCCCGGGCCCTTCTAGATGCTTCATCAATGCAACTTTACGACTTGTTCAGAATTATGTATGTGTAATTTTTGCATTATGAAAATACAAGTATATAAAAATATTGGATTCTAGACTCATGTTAAGGAAATATTCTCGAACATTAAAAATATAAAAATGAGTCTAACTAGATATAACTCAAATGCTTAGTAATGACTTACGACATTAATGACAAAAAATCTATGTTAATAGACATATCTTATGTAGTTTAGGATATTACTTTTATTTAGAGTCGGTTATATTTCATATTCTTCAAATTATATTTTCTGAAAATAGTCATAACTCACACCAAAAATATTTTCAAGAGCCGAATGAGAAGGAAAAAAAGAAAAACATTAAAAGGATGAAATTTTTTGTCCAAGTGAGATAATATACATACGAAACGAAAAACAATCAATACAATATGAAGGAAACACCATAACAGCGAGAAAAAACATACATTAAAGAGAGTAAACTATGAGATATCCAATGATGATAACAAATCATTTAAACTAGAAAAGTTCCCATGTTTTGGAATAACATACCACAAAAAATTGACTAAAACTTCAATAACTTTCAATCCTTAATGTAGTCATAATATCCACTGATAAAATTTAGTAAGAAGAGATAACAACAACATAAAAATAAAAAAATATGGTCATGTAAAGTTATTAACTCTCAGAGTATTTTTTAAAGAACACAAAATCACATTCTTGTATGTGAAGGAATGACGTTGTTGATGAAGAAATTATAGATTTGTAAGAGCTTTTTTTATGGTACCTTCAACAATTTCAGTAGAGAAAACTTTCTTGAATATCCAATTAACGTTTGCTATTTAATCTGTACTAACAAATACTTATAATAATAACTTTGCATAAACATAAACAACATTTAAAGCATGTACTGAAAAACAACATTTAATAATATAAGCTTAAATTAATGACTGTAAAAAACATACAAGGATCTTCAAAAATAGAATGAAACGGAATGGAAAAAATTGATCCCATTGAAAGCACAGTCACCCCTTAAGGAAATTATTTCCCTCTAGTACCCGTTTAAATGAATAGATCCTCTCAAGAAAGAACGATTTTATTCACCAGTGGATTAATACAAAAAAATGGTGTCAGTGAGCCATTCAATAGGAGCAAAATATACAAATATTTAATTGTCCAGAAGAAGAAGAAGTTCAAAGAATTTGTTGTTTTAAAATGAGAGGAAATTCCTCTATTTATAGACAACAAAGGGTAGTATGAACAAATGATTATTGTGTCTTATCGGAAAGGTTACACCTCTTTAGAAAAGTTATAATGCTTCGAAAAGGTCACAACCTTTCATAAAAATCACAACCTTTCATAAAAGTGACAACTCTTCATAAAATTCACAGCTTTTCTGAAAGGTTTGTACCTTTCATAAAGACACAATTTTTCATAAAAGTGGCAACTCTTCATAAAAGTCACAAATTTTCATAAAAGTCACAACTTTTCATGAAAGAGGAAGACTACTTCAGGAAATAAAATAAATAGAAAGGGAATTATGGTTTCTGCTAGCGCCACGTAGGCGGGCTTAGGGTTCTCCTTTATATATATATATGATATGATTTGTGCATTCTTGGCATGGTGATAGAATAGTCATTGCTAACGCTAACCCTTATGCCATGAGGATCTTGTATTATTTTATTTTCCTATGGTTTTGTAATGTTTGGATTCGAGGACAGATTCTTTTCAAGAAGGGGAGAATGATGCAATTCAGATTGCCTGAAGGCCATTCACTCCAAGCCAAGTTTGGAAACTTCAAAGGATGGAAGGATTGTTCAAAAAGATAGAGGTTCTTCAGTTTGAGTTGATGACAAAGAGGGGGGGTTCCATTCCTTGAATAGTAATATACGCGCTTGGAAGGAGATCTCAATTGAGCAATACCATGTTTCAATAGCTTGGAGTGTGGGAGGTCTAACGAAGCAAGGAAGAGTGAGTGAAGAAGTTGCCTCATTCAGCGAGAAAGATACCACTTTGGTAACTCACCTAATGCCTTAGGCGAGGGCTCCAAGCTCGCCTTTAGTTCGAGGGAAGCTTCCACATTCGGTGAGCTGGAGGTCAATCGGCAACTCGCCGAGTTCCTTATGAGAGCACGACCCAGATCGCTAAACTTAATAGAATTCTTCCAAGGAAGGGTCACGTCGCTGACCTAGTTGGTGATTCACCGAGTTCATTAAGTGAACCCGACCAAGCTCGCCTTTTATCCTTTTTGTGGCACTTTAGGGCCTCTTATGATGTAATAGCCTAAAACTATAAATAGCTCGTTTGGGTTTTCGTTTTAAGTAGACTATTTTGAAAATGAATGATTGATGAATTGGATCTCCTTTGAGAGGCTTGAGAGCTTGGTGAAGCTTCTATTGAACTTTGTTTAGAAACGGTGGTTGGTTGGAGATTCTATTTTCTTGGTGTCTTCGTAAGAGATTTGGTGCTTGATTCGGATTAATCGATTGAGGTCTTTAGGTTTAATATACCATTAGGTTGCTTTTGATTTTCTTTTATTGTGTCAATCTATTTCTCTTGATTAGGTGCTTGTTTAGGGATTTTAATTGGAGGTTTAGGATGTAATACATTCTTTAGTTGTCAATTGTTCCTTCTCTTGTATGTCTTCTTCTATCTTTCTTTCTTGTCTTTGATTTCCACATTTTATTCGTAATTCGTGGATAGCATTACATCACTATTACTCTCATTATTCCTTCTAAGTCTTAAATCAAGGATCGACGAGGAGAAAGGTAGGATATTCAAGCGTTCTTCCAAATTTGTCAAGAACTTTGTTCTTCCATGGATTTAAGGCTAATCATAGTAATGGACTAAGTTCATCCTCAGGCCCTAAATCTAATTTTAGTCAGTAAGAGTTCATTTCAATATTCTACCCAAAGTTTCAATGAAATTTTAGATACGAATTGTGTTCTTATTCTGTATTCTAATTTCTTGATTATGAATTATGATATTTTATGCATCAAGATTCTTGTATTTTCACATGAACCCTATTTATTATGAAATTTTTCTAAAAGTCATATTTTAAAGGTTCCTATATTTATTTTGCCTATACATTGACTTCAAACTTTGAAAGTAAGTCCATGAGCATTCCTTCAAAATGCATAATTTTGGAAAAGGTTTTTTGAAGGACGGAAGTGGTTTCTTATGCATTATTTGTTAATTGAGGATTAACGAACATAATTGATTATTATTTTTTAAATCATTTTGGTAAAGTTAAGTGAAGTAAAGGTAAGTTCACTAAAATAGGGCTATTGAACATTAGTGATATTGATTATTTTGGGAGTAGTATTGAGCACTGAATTAGGTAAGAGTCAATTTTTAACTAAAAGCCCCATAAAATACGTAGTCTGTGTAGGATAGGATCGTACCAACTTTTGGGTAGCTCCTCACCGCCTCTTTGTATGACATATTAGATGGATCCATACTTATAGTTAGCACCATATACCTCAGTAAGGTATTGGATGGTCCTTGCAATGTGAGTTGAATGTTGTATCATTGCTAGGATCATAGCGACAATTTGTTAGAGAAGCTCCCCAACAGAGTAAATTTTAATATTTTCATCTTTCTTTCATTGTATATCTTAATGTAATGGAACAAATGATTTTCACTACTTGTTCATATCTTGTTTTTCTTGTGTTATATTCAATTATCAATTCAATAATTTTTTATTCAGCCATATTATGTACCATACATTTAATGTACTTATATCATTCGATCTAAATCATCTCATGATACATATACACGTGTTCATTATCATCAACATACTCTCTATTGAGATCACTCCACTTTCCAACAACTTTTGGTGAGACCTCCTTACTTTCGGAGTACTCTAGATGATTATTCAGTTTACTATTGATTTATTTTGAGGAGTTGTGAGTCTTGTTCCACCACCTATCTTGGTATTTTAGAGGCCTCATGGATAGACAAAGTTCAATTGTTTCCAGTATTTTTCTCAGATGTTTTATTGAAACTTATCATCGTTGTCAAGTATTTTCAAACGATGTCTCAGAGTTTTTTTTAAATGATCATCTATTAAAGTTTTGTGTATACAATAGAGCCATGTTAATCATAGTTAGTCAGTCCAAGGATTCATTTGGAGCCAGCAATGGTCTCTGAGGGACAATCACGTCCAGGATATAGGCTTGGGGCATGACATGAACAGAACAAGCGAACAATTTCTTTTCATTTTGGCTCAAAATTATGGAAAAATGAATTATTTATTTGAACAATCTTATAAGTCAAGTGGTCTAAATTCAAAAATAGTTAATGATCCTTTTCTAATCCACTAGCTTACAACCAACACAACATGAATCAAGACAAGTTGTAGATGCATCAACAAATAATTAATGATGCAGAAAATTCTTACATCCACATGGCACAAAACTTCACTATCAATTCCTGAAGATCATGTTTTACGCATACATATTAAGCATAGTTGACACATTCATATGCATACATTGCCATACATAGATCCTCAACCATCATTAAAATCAAAGATACGTTGATGTCAAACAAAATATAACATATATTGTCACTCTTTACTGTTGCAACTATTTTTTAATTCTTATAGAGACACGTCTCTACAACACTTATAGTATTAGGAGTAGTGTATATCAGTGATGCCCTAGGCTTTAGAGTCTGTAAATGGTGTTGAGGCTTTTGTATCTCCCGAAACATGAATAGTGGTGGCGGTAGTGGCTGGAGCACTGAATGAAACCTCAAGAATATCCTTAGAAGCTGGTGGTGTAGTAGTTAGAGTTTGAGACTTCATCACAACATCAACTCTACTAATAAGCCCTACCACTGCTGGAATTGAATGGGAAGAAGCTTCACTCATACAAGCTCTCAACACAAATAACCTTAGCTACTCATCAACCCCCGACCTCCTCTGAGCTTCCAATAAATCTTTGTGCAAACTCAATAAGTCAATAGCCAACTCCTCCCTCTCCAATTCCACAAAATTTGGAATTGAAAATTTCTTTGTTGTCCTCTCTTTTATATGTATGAGCTCAAAATCCCAAGGTAAAAAAAGGATTGTACTGGAGTCCTTAATGCAGAATCTACTCAGTCCATATTTGTTGTTTCATTTCTCAAGTTTATTTACTGAAGTCCATATAAATCTTTGTTTTCTCTTTTTATGTTTTTCTCATGCCATAAGATTGTTACAAAATTATAAGAATCAAATAGGGAAAGGACAATGACCTTGTAAACGACAATAATAATGCCATTATATAGAGAAACTATATGTTTCATTGTGACTTCCTTAACTTGTTTTACCAATATTTGAAGGGATGCCACGTTCAGATAAGTAGTGAACGTCTCGCCTATTTTTAATGTAAACCTGATGAGTCTACAAATTGGACTCATTAAGGGCTATATTTTGATAGAATTAGTGTCCCAAATGCATATTTTGTCTCAATATCTGATGAAAACCCTTAAGTTTCAGGTAGTTAGAGTTTGAGGGAAAGCATGGACACGACTCGCCGAACCTATTCGGCGAGTCGCCAAAAGGTCTTTGATGCTTATCGTGACCAATGACACTAACCTACGGTACGAGTGTCTACGATCGTCGATAATATAGTAACCCAACTAAAGGTTGGGGTCGTGTCCCAAGAGAGTGGTTTTAAGCATTGATAGAAAAATAAAATTTAGTGCTAACTAGTCGTAGCTAAATACATTAACGAGTAAAAACATTATAAATTAAGGGGGTGATACAAAAGTGTCAAATATCGATATGGGGGTTTGTCACAATTAGTAAAAACAACAAAAATAACAATAAAATCAAGTATGGGTAAGAATTCTTGGGGTATGACCACAATACAAGTTGAGATAAGAAGTTGGGTACGTGCCTTTAAAAGAAAATTTGTAAGATAATAGTGACTAGGCTAAGCTTTAAATGGAAATAAGTTCCTTCTCGGGCAACTTACCCCATTTCAAATGCGTTCCTCTCGGACACCTTACTCCACTCACTCTCTCGAGCTGAGTGTTAGGATATGGGACTAGGGCTCACCCTCTCGGGCTGAACCTCATGTCTAACCACTCCTTAGGCCATCAGTCTATTAATCTTGGTTTCGTGACCTCCCTCTCAGGCAAGTCGAAAACACATGGGTGACTTTGTATTTGCAACTACAAACCCTTTATGTTAAACCACAACCACTTGGTGAAATCACCAACAAACTACATCTAACCCATCATCAAGAATGGGGGTTTCTAGTCACACATTAAGAAATAAAAAAATACTCCTAAAATGATTGTGAAATCAAATGGGTATGAGAAATTAAACCTTGATTTAAGCAAAGGAAGAAGAATGGAGAAGACCCACTTCAAAGTTGGGGAAGATGAAACCCTTCGTTCTTCAAGTCTCCTACAAAACCCTCTACAAACTTGAGAGAAAAATATCCCAAAAAGTACTATTCTATTCTGGAAATTAAAATTAACGTTCAACTCTCTAAAATTAATAAATAAGTTTAGTATTTATAGACTTCAAAAAATAGCGCTGGCGGATCTTTTGGCGAAGTTAGTCGACGTCGCCGAATGACTCGGCGACTCGCCCTTCTTCTGTTTCATCGCCATTTCATGTTTGCCTTCAGCATCTTCATGTTCTGGACCATTGGGCGGTATAGTACTTCTTCGCGGAACTATTCAGCGAAGCACCGACTGCTTCGTTTATCGCCTTTTAGATCCTCTTCCTTTAGGACTTCGCGTACTGGAACAAAGGGCGGAATCTGTCCCTTTAGCGACTCGCCAAGTGTGCTCGGTGGAACTCAGGCTTTAGCTTCTTCGTTTTTTCAGCCTTTTTGTTCCTTTTTGCGCCTAAGTGTTCATGCTATCACTAAAACTTCAAAATACCTGAAACTTATGAGTTATCATCAGATATTTAGACAACATAAGCATTCGAGGACACTATTCTTACCAAAATAAAGCCCTAAATGAGTCCAATTTGCGGACTCATCAACCCCCCCCAACTTAAACTTTTGCTTGTCCTCAAGCAAACTCAAGTTCAGCTGTTCAAAAAGGGTGTCTTAAATAGTGCTACACAAGATTCAATCATGAATGCACACAATGAGACTCAATTTACTCGTGCAAGGATCAATTGTGTACTCAAAGATTTAGGTTGTGACACACCATTACCAAAGATTCCCATGCTCGCAATACTTGCTACTTGTGCAAGTTCAAGCTCAACGAAAAGTATCTAAATGCCCTCTCATGAAGAATGATTCCATATTCACACACGGAGGTTAATCAATTCAAGGTCAGGAATCAGATGCAACGCTCACACTCAAAAAATAGGAACACAATGCATGTTTTCACCCATAGGTTTGCCCTTATTTTCCAATCAACTTTCGATTCGGTTTACTCAAGATCAAAAAGGTCTTTCTAAGGCTTGTAATGGGGCCGAGTGTAAGGGTATGATCATTTAGGCTAAGTAACTTTTTCTTCGTGGGATGTGGTATTATCAAGGCATTCCCTTCTTTTCCTTTATCAATTCTTTTTCTAGTGCTTCTAAGTCCTCTTTTTATTCACCTTCATGGATTGCTTGGAAACCTGATTTCCTTCGTACTTTATTCCACATTTTTTTTAATTAAAGGGGTTTCCACTTATGCAATACCATGGGTTGGGGGGGACTCTTTCTTGCACTTCTTGACTTCTCCTTTTCCTTTTCACCACACCCCCAACTTAGGCTTTTGGCCCAAGTTGGCTATTCACTAAATCACAAATTAAGAGGATTATAGGTAGTGGGTCAGGTAAGGTCTAGGGTTCATCAAGGTTCTTCCAAAGAAAGGTAAGACTCAAAGGGTGTTCAAAAGAGTTTCAAACACTCATGGGTAGGCCACATAAGTGGTATATGTCAAATTTGGCTCATACTCTTTAAAGTTGTCTAAGATCATTTCAAGAGGACACCTTTCTAAATCAATTAGACTAACAGGGCAAATTCTAGGTTTATTCATGCATGGTTCAAAGCAAGCTAATAAGACAAGGCATTGACTCTTAAGTCAAACAAGACTACACACTTTTGTTAGTGTGCAACGGTCATCACAAGAGAATCAATTTGATAGCTGCCTAATCACAACGAGATGCAAAGAGTTCACATATTGTCTATGCAACATCATTTGGCCTCATCGTAGCTGCACATTCATGTTTGTTCGATTGAGAGTACTATTCAAGTCATCGATATTGATCAAAATCGATACTCAAATTTGCAAGAGAACATCCACATTCTATACATACAAGAGGTGGCAAAAAAAATTATTTTATTTTTTCGGAAGGGTCAAAATAAATTTACAATTAAAAGCAAGGAACCACAAGCTCAAACCTCCTACAAAAAGCAGTGTATAACACGAATTTAGTTCAAAGCCCAATATATAAACAAAACTAATATGCACAAAGCTGGGCCTCACCCCACCACAAACAAAAATCATTTGTCCTCAAATGTGAATGAAAATATCTGAAAGTAAAATAAAGTAAGACAGAGAGGGAGGTAAAGAGGGGATCCTATCTACGTAGTCGCTCCATCTATCTAGGAATCAGTGCCCGATGCATAAGTCTAGACTCG
Source organism: Solanum chiquidenum (assembly GCA_029582725.1). Lineage (NCBI taxonomy): Eukaryota > Viridiplantae > Streptophyta > Magnoliopsida > Solanales > Solanaceae > Solanum > Solanum chiquidenum. The sequence goes on from JAJOOS010016602.1 coordinate 10,889, forward strand.
GGCCTCTGTACCTGGTTCACCTCGAAAGGACCAGTAGTACCAGATCCATTAGGAGCCAGCAACATCTTCCATGGCCTCCTCTGTCTCAGTAAGGCCCTCATATCCTTGCCTTTATCTCCAGGCGGAGGTTCTTATATGCCCTTCTTTGGAGGATTTGATCCCCCTTCATTTATAGTGATACACAGTACTCTTTTTCAGGATGGCATGACAATATTTGTCGTTACCATATCTTTAGGATACTCAGACTTCTCCGTACTAGCCTCAACAACATCCAAGCACAACCCTACAAGATTTAACCGATTTTAAGGAACAAAAATATGGGATTTTAACAATATAAACACTACGGGCAAGATTTTCGAATTAAAACAGGCATTCAAGCAACTTAATCCTATCAGAGAGGCCCATCACACATCAACAATATAGAATCATTTGCATAAGAGTTCAAATTTTCAAAAATACATGAGGGGTTCGGGAAACCAACCTTAGATGCTGAATAATAAAGACTGAAATGCTAGCTGACAAAGTAATCCCAATACGAGCACAAATCAACGACTAAAATACTACTTGAAATGGAAAAACATAGAAACTAAATTGCGGGTGTGAGCTTATGAAGTTCAAAAGTGAGAGAAAGTGAAGAGTTTAAAGTTTAAACCTTTGTCCTTTTAAAAACCATCCAGTTCTCACCCATTTGGTGATATTAGTCATGCTTGCCGACCCACTCGGCGACATGTCGAGTAGGCACTTACCTCGCCGAGTTTTACACAACTTCGTGTTAAAGTGGGGGTCCAAACGGCAAATTAAATCGAGGTCGCTGACCTGATCGGTGACTCGGCAATTTGCTCCTGGGCTCTCCGAGTTTTACAGACTACACTTTCAAATTGTTTTGAGTCCAACGACGGTCCAAGTCGGGCTCGCCGACCTCTTCGGCGATGCGCCAGCCGGATTTATAGTTCGCCAATCTCTACCTTTCTAACACATTCCACACTTTAACCTGCACAATCAACACACCATTATTTCTAAAACAAACATAAAGCGATAAAACCTTGGGTTGCCTCCAAAAAGCGCCTTATTTAACGTCATGGCATGACACAACTCCTCACTCAAGTTCCATTACTAAGGTTTGCGTCATTTTCATAAGGCCACCCCTCTTTTGGCTCTGGGTAGAGAGAAGATAACACTTGCTCCATTTGGGACCTTTGTCATTATTCACACTCATTCTTTCTGCTTCAACACACAAACAAGCAAAACAAAACTAAATATTGAGTAAGTATCACTATAACTAACAAGAACAAAATTAAACTTAACTAAAAGTTCTCACATAACACCACTCCCCGGCAGCGGCGCCATTTTAATACTTATCATGACCAACGACACTAACCTACGGTACGAGTGCCTACGATTGTTGATAATATAGTAACCCAACTAAATGTTGGGTTCGTGTCCCAAGGGAGTGGTTTTCAGAATTGATAGAAAAATAAAATTTAGTTCTTACTAGTCGTAGCTAAATATATTAACGAGTAAAAACATAGTAAATTAAAGGGGGTGACACAAAAGTTTCAAATATCAATTTGGGGGTTTGTCACAATTAGTAAAAACAACAAAAATAACAATAAAATCAAGTAGGGGTAAGAATTCTTGGGGTATGACCGCAATACAAGTTGAGATAAGAAGTTGGGTACATGCCTTTGATAGGAAAATTGTAAGATACTGGTGACTAGGCTAAGCTTTAAATAGAATTAAGTTCCCTTTCTGGCAACTTACCCCGTTTCAAATGCATTCCTCTCGGACACCCATTTGCCACATGAAGACCAGCCTACGCCTTACCACACTCAGTCTCTCAAGCTAAGTGTTAGGATATGGGACTAGGGCTCACCCTCTCGGGCTGAACCTCATGTCGACCAACTCCTTATGCCATCAGTCTAGTGGTCTTGGTTTCGCGACTTCCCACTCGGGCAAGCCAAAAATACATGAGTGGCTTTGTATTTGCAACTACACACCCTTTAGGTTAAACCACAATCACTAGGTGAAATAACCACCAAACTATATATAACCTATCAACAAGCAAGACCCAACAATAATATCAACTCATATTTGCTAAATCACACCCCAAGAATGGGGGGCTTTAGCCACGCATCAATAAATAACATAATATACCTAAAATAATAGTGAAATCAAATGGGTATAAGAAATTAAACCTTGATTTAACAAAAGGAAGAAGAATGGAGAAGACCATCTTCCAACTTGGGGAAGATGAAACCCTTCGTTCTTCTAGTCTCCCACAAAACCCTCTCCAAACTTGATAGAAAAATATCCCAAAAGTACTATTTTATTCTTGAAATTAAAATTAATGTTTGAATCTCTAAAATTAATAAATAATTTTAGTATTTATAGACTTCAGAAAGTAGCGCTGGCGGATCTTTCGATGAAGTTAGTCGACGTCGCCGAGTGACTCGGCGACTCACCCTTCTTTTGTTTCATCGTCGTTTCATGTTTGCCTTTAGCTTCTTCACATTTTGGACCATTGGGTGGTATAGTGCTGCTTCACAGAACTATTCGGTGAAGCGCCGACAGCTCCGTTTATCGCCTTTTTGATCCTCTTCCTTCAGGGATTCACGTATTGGAACAAAGCGAGGAATCTGTCAGTTTGGCGACTTGCCAAGTGTGCTCAGCGGAGCTCAGGCTTCAGCTTTTTCATTCTTTTGAGCCTTTATGTTCCTTTTTGTGCCTAAGTGTCTATGCTTTCACTAAAACTTCAAATACCTGAAACATAAGAGTTATCATCAGATATTTAGACAAAATAAGCATTCGAGGACACTATTCTTATCAAAATAGAGCCCTAAATGAGTTCAATTTGTGGACTCATCAGTCTTGTTCTCGCCTTTTGTTCCAGTGTGCGGAGCTCTGAAGGAAAGGATCAAATTTGCGGTGAAAAGGAGCAGTCGGCGTGTCGCTGAGCAGTTCAGCGAAGCAGTACTATGTCACCTAATGATCCAAAATATGAAGATGCTGAAGGCTAACGCAAGACGGCGATGAACTAGACCAAAGGGCGGATCGCCGAGTTGATCGACGAATATCACTAACTTCGCCGAGTGATCCTTCGAAGCACAAATTTTTGAAAACTATAAATACTCATTGAGAATTAATATTCTAGGATCAAATTTATTAGCTTTTAACAGTAATTTTTCAGACTTTGCTTCTATTTTTGAGTTCTAAGTTTGGAGAGTGTTTTGAAGAACTTGAAGATTCAAAGGGTTTCTTCTCCAAGAATTTGGGCTAAGGTCTTTTGGATTCTTAACTTTTGGCTTGAATCAAGACTTAAATCTTCATACCCACTTGAATGTAAACTCATTTTGGTATAAATTTCTATCTCTTTTACATGTCTAGCTAAAACCCCAATTCTTGGGGTGTGATTTTGTGAATATGGGTTAAATTAGTTGTTGGGTCTTGCTTGTTGATAGTTCAATCGTAGTTTAAATGTTATTTTGTTTAGTAGTTGTGGGTGAACTTAATGAGATTGCAGTTGCAAATACTATTTCATATATGTGTTTTCGGCTAGCGAGAGAGAGAGGTCATAAAACTAAGACTACTAAATTGATGGCCGGTGGGAGTGGGTCGACACGAGGTTCAGCTCGGGAGAGTGAACCCTAGTCTCTTTTCCACACACTCAACTCGAGAGAGTGAATGGGCTAAGGTGGATGTTGTTCTTCATGCGGCAAGTGGGTGTTCGAGAAAAACCCACTTGAAATGGGGTAAGTTGCTCGAGAGAGAGCTTATCTCCCTTAAAGTCTAACCTAGTCACAATTATTCTCCGAATTCTCTATGAAAAGCATGTACCCAATAATATCGTTTATCCTGTATTCCTATCACATCCCAATAATCTCGTCTCCTTGATTAGTACTTTTTTTATTTTCACTATTTTTGCTTACCTGTGACAAACCCCTATCATTAATTTACGCTTGCATCACCCCGTAGATTTATCATGTTTTAATAGATAATATTTTTAACTATGACTAATTAAAAATTTTCAATTAATTCTCGAAACCACTCTCATGGTACACGATCCCAACCCTTGGTTGGGTTACTTAAACTATTGTACAATCATAGACACTTGCATTGGAAGTTGTGTCTTTATTGCACAAACATCAAAATGGCGTCGCTGTCAGGGAGTGGTGTTATCTGCGAATCTTTAGCTTAGTTGAATTTCGTACTTGTTAATTATAGTTACACTTACTTAATTTTTAGTTTTATTTTGCTTGTTTGTGTATTGAAACAGGAAAGATGAGCATGAATGGTAACTATGGGTACCAAATGGATCAAGTACTATCTTCTTTCTACCTAGAGCCAAAAGAGGGGTGGCATCCTGAAAATGAGGCAAACATCATTAATGGAACTTGATTGAGGAGTTGTGTCATGACACGATGTTAAATGAGGTGCTTCTTGGGAGGCAAACCAACATTTTACTGCTTTATTTTTGCTTTAAGAGATAATGGTGTGTTGTTTGTGTAGATCGAAGTATGGAAAGTGAGTGAAAAATGCAAATTGGCGATCCAAAGGTCCAGTCGGTGCATCGCCGAAGAAGTCAGTGACCCCGACGTAGACCACCATTGGACTAAAGACAACTTCAAAGTGGAGTCTGTAAACCTCGGCATGCCCATGAAATTATTAGCGAATTGCTGACCTGGTCGGCGATTGCGTCTTGTCCGCCGTTTTGACCCCCAGTTTAATTGGAGGTCTAGTAAAACTCAGCGAGGTAAGTATCCACTCGGTGAGTCACCGAATGGATCGGCGACCATGACTAATGTCGCCGAATGGGCGAGAACTAGACGGTTTCTTAAAAGGCCAAAGGTTTTGAACTTTCTAACTCTACACTTTCCCTCACTTTAGACCTTCACAAACTCGCACCCATTTAGTATTTTCTATATTTCTTCCGTTTTTACTGTATTTGAGTTGTTGATTGGTGCTCGGAGTTGGATTACATTGCCGCCTAGCATTTCAAAAGTATTTTAATCGGGATCTAAGGTTGGTTTTCCAAACCCCAAGTTTATTTTTATCAAATTTGTACTCATTTGCAATGATATTATCTTGATGAAGTGTGTTGGGCCTCTCTTATAGGATTAGAATGTTTAAATGCCGATTTTAATTTGATAATGTTGCTCGAATAGTTGTGACTATTGAATTCCCATAATTTTATGTCGTAAAATGGATTGAAATTCGAGGGGTTGAGTTTGGGTGTTATGGGTCCTACCTTGATTTCATTAGTGCATGCTTTAATTTTGTTTTCGGATGTTGCAAAGGTTAATTTTGAGAAGTGGGTTGAAAGTAGGCACGTTGGGTCATTTGGCGAGCTGGGTCGAGCTCGCCAAACCACTCGGCGGTTCGCCGAACCACTCATCACGCCATTAATTTAAAGCTTTGTTCGATGTTGAATAGTTTTATTTGCATTTTAGGACAAATGATCTTATTTGTGGTGGGGTGAGGCCCACCTTTGTGCATATCTATTTTGTTTATATGTTGGGCTTTTTGCTTAAATTGTGTTGACACTACTTTTTGTGGAAGGTTTGAGCTTGTGGCTCTTTTTATTTTAAATTGCAAATGATTTTGACCCTTCCAAAAAAAAATTGCCACCCCTTGTGTGATTTAATGTGGCTGTTCTTTTGCAAAATTTGAGTATCAGTTTTGATCAATACCGATGACTTGAATAGTTCTCATAATCGAACGAACATTAATGTGCGGCTACGATGAGTCAAAATGAAGTTGCATAGACAATATGTGAACCGTTTGCATATCGTTGTGATTAGCCATATATCAAATTGATTCTCTTGTGATGACTGTTGCACACTAGGGAAAGTGTGGAGTCATGTTTGACTTTAGTGTCGATGCCTTGTGTAATGAGCTTACCGTGAACCATGCATGAATACACCTAGAATTTTCTCCATTGGTCCGGTCGACTAAGTAAGGCTATCTCTTGATATGATCTTATGCAACTTCGAAGAGTGTGAGCCAATTTTTCATATACCTCTTTTGTGGCCTACCTTGTTAGTGTGTGAACTGCTTTTGAACACCCATTGAGCCTTACCTTTATTTGGAAGAAACTTGATGAAAATGATGACCTTTCTTTATCCATCACCCATAATTGTCATGAAGTTGTGGTTAATTGAATAGACAACTTAGGCCAAAAGCCTAAGTTGGGGGTGTGGTGAAAAAAAAAACAAGTCAAGAAGTGCAAGGAAAGTCTTCTTCAACCCATGGTGTTGAGAAAAATCGAACCTCTATAAAAAAATAAAATTAAATTAAAAAAGAAAAAGAATGAAAAAAAAAGTTGTGAAATAAAGTACAAAAGAAATGGGGTTTCCAAACAATCCATGGAAAGTGAATAATAGGATGACTTATGAGCACTAAAGAAAATGATGAAAGAAGAGGAAAGAAAGTGTTGTGAGTACCACATTTCATGTGGATGAAAGTCACTGAGCCTAAATGACCATACTTTTGCACTCATCCCATTACAAGCTTTGAAAAGACCTTTTTGATCTTGAGTAAGCTGAAACAGGTGTCGATTGGAAAATACGGGCAAACCTAAGGGTGAAGTTATTCATTGTATTCATCTTTGTGAGTGTGAGCGTTGCATTTGATTCTGAATTTTTAAATTGTGTACATTTGTATGTGAAAATGGAATCATTCTTTGTGTGAGGGCATTTGAACACTTTTGTTGAGCTTGAACTTTCATTTCAAGCAAGTACTGTGAGCATGAGATTCGTTGGTATTGGTGAGTCACAACTTGAATCTTTGAGTGCACAATTGATCTGTGCGTAAGTAAATTGAGTTTTGTTGTGTGCATTCATGATTGAGTCTTGTGTAGCATTGTTCGAGACACCCTTTTTGAATGGTTGAACTTGAGTTTGCTTGAGGACAAGGAAAAGTTTAAGTTGGGTGTGCTGATGAGTCCACAAATTGGACTCATTTAGGGCTATATTTTGATAGAATTAGTTTCCTCAAATGCATATTTTATCTCATTATCTGATGAAAACCCTTAAGTTTCAGGTATTTGGAGTTTGAGGGAAAGCATGGACACTACTGAGAATCGCTGAACCCGTTTGGCGAGTCACCAAAAGGTTTTATCCTCGCCTTTTGTTCCAGTGTGCTGAACCCTAACGGAAAGGATCAAATCGGCGGTGAAAAGGAGCAGTCGGTGTGTCACTGAGCAGTTCCGCAAAGAAGTATTATGTCACCTAATGATCCAAAACACGACGATGTTGAAGGCTAACACAAGATGGCGATGAACTAGACCAAATAGCGGATCACTGAGTTGATCGGCGATTCCGACTAACTTCGCCGAGTGATCCTTCGCAGCACAGATTTTTGAAAACTATAAATACTGGTTGAGAATTATTATTCTAGGATCGAATTTTTAGCTTTGAACAGTAATTTTTCAAACTTTGCTTCTATTTTTGAGTTCTAAGTTTGGAGAGGGTTTCAAAGAACTTGAAGGTTCAAAGAGCTTCAACTCCAAGATTTTGGACTTGGGTCTTGTGGATTCTTCACTCTTGACTTGTGTTGAGACTTAAATCTTCATACCCATTTGAATGCAAACTCATATTGGTATAAATCTCTATCTCTTAAGCATGTTTAGATAAAACCCCAATTCTTGGGGTGTGATTTTGTGAATATGGGTTAAATTAGTTGTTGTGTCTTGCTTGCTGATAGTTTAATCGTAGTTTAAATGTGATTTTGTTTAGTAGTTGTGGGTGAACTTAATGAGATTCTTGTTGCAAATTTGATTTCATATATGTGTTTTCAGCTTGCTCGAGAGAGAGGTCATAAACCTAAGACTACTAAATTGATGGCAGGTGGGAGTGGGTCGACATGAGGTTCAGCTCGAGAGAGTGAACCCTAGTCTCATTCCCACACACTAAGCTCGATAGAGTAAGTGGGCTAAGGCGGAGGTTGTTCTTCATGCGACAAGTGGGCGCTCGAGAGAAACTCACTTGAAACGGGGTAAGTTGCTCGAGAGAGAGCTTATCCCCCTTAAAGTCTAGCCTAGTCACAATTATTCTATGAATTCTATATCAAAAGCATGTACCCAATAATCTCATTTATTCCGTATTCCTATCACTTCCCAAGAATCCCGTCTCCTTCATTAGTACTTTTTGTATTTTGGTTGTTTTTGCTTACTTGTGACAAACCCCCATCGTTAATTGACGCTTGCGTCACCCCTTAGATTTATCATGTTTTTAATCGACAAGATTTTTAACTACGACTAATTAGAATTTTATTTTATTTTTCTATTAATTCTCAAAACCACTCCTTTAGGACACGATCCCAATCCTTGATTGGGTTACTAAACTATTGTACGATCGTAGACACTTGCATTGGAATTGGTGTCTTGATTATGCAAACATAAAAAATTAAACTAAAGACCAACAATAATAGCACACAAGTTGAACTTGAATTTGCTTGAGGACAAGCAAAATTTTAAGTTTGGGGTGTTGATGAGTCCACAAATTGGACTCACTTAGGGCAATATTTTGATTGAATTAGTGTCCTCAAATGCATATATTATCTCAATATTTTATGAAAATCCTTAAGTTTCACGTATTTGGAGTTTGAGGGAAAGCATGGACACTACTTAGCAAAATGGAACAAAGGCAGCTGAAAGAACTAAAAATGAAGATATGAGAATCGCCGAACCCGTTCGGTGAGTTGCCAAAAGGTCTTATCCACGCCTTTTGTTCCAGTGTGCTGAGCCCTGAAGGAAAGGATCTAATTGGCGGTGAAAAGGAGAAGTCGGCGTGTCGCCGAGCAGTTTCGTGAAGCAGTACTATGCCGCTTAATGATCCAAAATACGACGATGCTAAAGGTTAACGCAAGATAGTTATGAACTAGACCAAAGGGCGGATAATCGATTTGATCGGTGATTCGGAATAACTTCGCCTAGTGATCCTTCGCAGCACAAATTTTTGAAAACTATAAATACTCGTTGAGAATTATTATTCTAGGATCGAATTTTTAACTTAGAACAATAATTTTTCAGACTTTGCTTCTATTTTTGAGTTCTAAGTTTGGAGAGGGTTTTGAAGATTCAAAGTTTTGATATCCAAGAATTTGAGGTTGGGCCTTTTGGATTCTTCACTTTTGGCTTATATCAAGACTTGAATCTTCATACCCATTTGAATGCAAACTCATTTTGGTATAAATTTTTATGTCTTTTACATGTCTAGGTAAAACTCCAATTCTTGGGGTGTGATTTTGTGAATATGGGTTAAATTAGTTGTTGGGTCTTGCTTGTTGATAGTTTAATCGTAGTTTAAATGTGATTTCGTTTAGTAGTTGTGGGTGAACTTAATGAGATTGTAGTTGCAAATACGATTTCATATATGTGTTTTCGGCTTGCTCGAGAGAAAGGTCGTAAAACTAAGGCTACTAAATTGATGGCCGGTGGGAGTGGGTCGACATGAGGTTCAGCTCGAGAGAGTGAACTCTAGTCTCTTTCCCACACACTCAGCTAAAGAGAGTGAGTGGGCTAAGGCAGAGGCTGTTCTTCATGCGGCAAGTAGGTGTTCTAGAGAAACCCACTTGAAACGGGGTAAGTTGCTCGAGAGAGCTTATCCGCCTTAAAGTCTAGCATATTCACAATTATTCTATGAATTCTCTATTAAAAACATGTACCCAATAATCTCGTTTATCCCATATTCCTATCACATCCTAATAATCCCGTCTCTATGATAAGTACTTTTTGTATTTTCGCTTTATTTGCCTACTTATGACAAACCCCCATCGTCAATTGACGCTTGCGTCACGCACTAGATTTATCATATTTTTAATCGATAATATTTTTAACTATGACTAATTAGAATTTAATTTTATGTTTCTATTAATTCTCAAAACCACTCCCTTGGGACACGATCCCAACCTTTGGTTGGGTTACTAAACTATTGTACAATCGTAGACACTTGTATTGGAAGTTGTGTCTTGATTACGCAAACATAAAAATAAAACAAAAGACCAACATTATTAGCACACAAGCTGAACTTGAGTTTGCCTGAGGACAAGCAAAAGTTTAAGTTGGGGTGTTGTGAATATGGGTTAAATTAGTTGTTGGGTCTGTCTTGCTGATAGTTTAATCGTAGTTTAAATGTGATTTTGTTTAGTAGTTGTGGGTGAACTTAATGAGATTGTAGTTGCAAATACGTTTTCATATATGTGTTTTTGGCTTGCTCGAGAGAGAGGTCGTAAAACTAAGACTACTAAATTGATGGTCGGTGGGAGTGGGTCGACATGAGGTTCAGCTAGAGAAACTGAACCCTAGTCTCATTCCCACACACTAAGCACGAGAGAGTGAGTGGGCTAAGGCGATAAGGCAGAGGTTGTTCTTCATGCGGCAAGTGGGTGTTCGAGAGAAACTCACTTGAAACGGGGTAAGTTGCTCGAGAGAGAGCTTATCCCCCTTAAAGTCTAGCCTAGTCACAATTATTCTATGATTTTTTTGTCAAAAGCATGTAACCAATAATCTCGTTTATCCCGTATTCCTATCACATCCCAAGAATCTCGTCTCCTTGATTAGTACTTTTTGTATTTTCGCTGTTTTTGCTTACTTGTGACTAACCCCCATCGTTAATTGACACTTGCGTCACCCCCTAGATTTATCATGTTTTTAATCGATAATAGTTTTAACTATGACTAATTAGAATTTTCTTTTATTTTTCTATTAGTTCTCGAAACCACTCCCTTAGGAAACGATCTCAACCCTTGGTTGGGTTACTAAACTATTGTACGATCGTAGACACTTGCATTGAAAGTTGTGTCTTGATTACGCAAACATCAAAACCCCCTTGCAAGATTCAATACATGTTCCAACTACATAATGTTTGATCAATTTGTTAAATCGAATATGTGATTTATATCTCGGTGTCACCTGCAAATTAAACTCGTTTAACGAACATGCATACATAGAGTCAATCTCATTAATTGTTCTAATATAATTTTCTTGAGCTAACCTGCAATGTTTCTTTACTTTGGCTTAATTTCCTCTTTGTTTCACGAACATCCCCATATACAAGAAAATTTTAAACCTCAATCAAAGATCAAAACTTTTTGTTTGTCTGCAGATGATGGTACACCTATTTTCCAACAATTATTAAATATTTATTTTGTCACAATCTCATAAAAGGAAACTTATGTATTAATTTTTTTTGGTAGGAAAACATGTATATTATTCAAAAAGGAACTTACGTAATCGATAATTGAACCACATGGACGAGAAGTATTCTTGATGATCCAGTTTTGTCATCTCTATTCAAATGTATAAGTATGCATGTAATGCATATTTTTGGATATCATCTCATTCTGCAACCAAAATAAGTTGTATTTATGGAATAAAAAATTATCCAAAATCTATTCTTAAAAGGTAATTATTTGAATTAAGTGGGGAGAATCAATATTTTGTACATCAAATGGTACACACAAGATATTGGAGTATCAATATTTTATATTCTAAAGGATAATGGTTTGGATAGCACAATACGATAGAATCTATTTCTTCTCAATAGGTGTAACTGTTTGTGTGGTTTATTTTATTTTCATTTTTCCCATTTGAACTTCTTTTATTTATTTTAAAAATGACTAACTTCTACTTCTACCTAATTGCTAGGCCAGACCTTATTTATAAATTCTAATCAAATTTTGTAGCCAGATCATTGATGGTTGTGGTTATGTATCTTTAAAGATTCACTAAATAATTGGATGTGAGATAAAAACTTACATCCTAAATCAGAATTTCATTTCTAAAAAAGGAATTCTTTTTGGGAAAATCAATTTTGAAAGATTATCTCTTTCAAAGGAAATTGTTTAAAGTAATCGCAACCTCTAGATTTATCACAATTTAAATTTATTTCCACCATAGGAATGTTATTTCTCTTTCCATTTGGTCAAACCTAAGATGATTGACCTCCTCCAAGAAAAAAACAAGAAAAACTTAGATCCATCTAACTAGTACTTTTAATTAATTTCCATACTAGAAAACTTATATGTTCTTCACTACACTGGTACATGAAATGACTCTATGAAAATATTATTAACATAATTATCAATTTTAGTCAAAAAGAAGTACATACATTTTTTAGAGGGATGAAATAAGAAAAGATCACTTGACATAGTTTGGTCATATCATAGGTTGTTTTATATATTGATGAGTCAATCCATTAGTTTTTGAAACTCTAGTAAGGGGAGGTGATAAATCTCATATGGAAGAAAATTTTCTCAAAAGACTTATCATTTCTTAGCATGAATTTCACAAATTTCATACATTCATTGATATGGCCTTACTCCATATATTACCATTATCATTGCCCACCATTATAAAACACCGACATCTACAACTCACAACTACTATCCTCAACCATCACCACTATTAATCACTACAATCAATCAACACAAACAGTAGCTACTACTTACAATTATTATTGACATCAATCAGCAAATCATAGAACTATCAACCACCACCAAACTACTTTCATTAACTTTTAATACAACCATTACAAATATGTCTACTATCAACACACCATTATTAGTCAACATACAATCCTCAATTGACATTCATAACCACCATCAATATCCATCACACACCATATTATTATTTTTTAAATATGTTTTTGATGTAGTATGTTTTCATTAATTTTTAGGGAAAATGGCTTAAATGACACCTATATTATGATTAGATTTGTGATAATACACTCATACTGTACGGAAGGTCCTATGACTCGCCTGGATATTTTTGTTAAAATATTTTTTGACATTTATCGGGTGAGTTGAACAGAAAAATCAAAGTTTTCTTATTTTGTTTGTACAAAAACACTGATTAGCAGGAAAAACAAAGGTTTTTGATCATTATAATTATCATTCACATTTTTTTTTTCTTGGAAAAAATCAATTGAATCTTTTGAAATTTATTCTATGAACCATATATTCTTCCATAGTCGAGTTTTTGCTAATTAAAGTTAAAAAGTGTTCCTTTAGCCATTTTTTCTACTTCTTATATTTATTTTTTATTTAATAGAGATTTTTTTATAATCAGATGTACAATAATATACATTCTTATTATTTACTATTTACATCTTAATGCATCATCTTAATATTGAAAAGTATATTCAAAGATTCATGTACATATTATTATTCAAATATTCATTCAAATTTTGACCTAGAGAATTTCTCTATATTTCATAACACAATTAACATTAAAAAGTTGTTCAAGAACCCATAAAAATATTTTTTTACATCAATTAAAAGAAATTAAATAAAATAAATTGTAAGTGGAGAAACTTTTCAAAATCTTACCTCCAAAATATCGGCTTTTACATCATCATGTGCGTTAAAAGATATTGGAACTTCAATGAATATTGCATCCTCATCATCATCAATTTTGTGTTGCTTCTAGTAGAAAATATGAAAAAAATTGTAAGATCTTATGTAAAACGAAAATTAATGTGCAAGAATACCCAAAAAAAAAGATGAGTGTCCATCAATCATATGCATTATGTTACAATATTAATGATAGTTGTGGTCACGTATCACATAAGTTTCACTAAATTTATTTTAGAGGATGTACAAAACTTTTAGGTCTATCACAAATTAAATTAAGTTTCACCATACCAATAATAGTTTTTTATTTTGGCCAAACCTAAGATGATCGATCTCCTTTTTTCCAACCTAGATTTACTAGAACTTGCATTCTTAAATAAAAAAATTCATCTTATTCATTGCATTGGTATGTGAAATGGTGTTATCTGGTTATTATTACTAAAAATGTCCTCCTTAGCAAAATATTATATAAATATATATATATTTTTAAAAAGGATAAAATAAGAGAAGATTGTTTGAGATAGATTGTCTATGTCATAGGTTGTTTTATAGATGTATCGGTCCATTCGTTTAAAATTATAATAGGTGAAGGTGTTAAGTAGTACCCTTTTTCTAGGAACATGGCCAAACATAAATTATTATGTTCGTGATTCTTCATCCACGGGTGGAAAAATGCTCCAGTTTTCCAATCTCATATGAGGCTGAAAAGTGGATTGGGAGCAGGTCGGGACGAAGTGATTCATCATGCTCAAACATGAGCCGATCGCTCGTTCGGGATGTTTTATAGATATATAAATTTCCACAAATGGAATGAAAAGTGGGTCCATGTTAATATGGAAGAAACATGGCTCAAAGAACTTACCAAATTATTCACACATAAAAAATGAATTACATTAACATATCTATTCAAAGATTTTTAGAAATATAGTAGTTCACCAATTTCATTTATTCACCTCTATCGCCACACCCCTTCATTATCAATTTTCGTCATCATTGATCATCATTATCAACTACAACAATCAACTACCCACAACCACTATTCTAAATAACCACCACTACCAATCAATCAATAGCCCCACCAACCACTATTTACAATTGTTATTTATTTACAATTATTATTTACACCAATCATCATCACAACAAAAATTTGTGAACAATATCAACAATCACCATCATAATTCACAACTATATGTTGTTAACCATCATCATCAATCACCACAACTATTAGTTATCACTATTTTCCAACTATCAACCACCACCAAACTACTACTATCAACTTCAACCACTACCACTATCAGTAGCTAAATTTCTAAATGACCACCACTATCAACAGCTACAATCAATTCACACCATCAACAATCATTATTTACAATTATTATTTACATCAATCATCATTATAAGAAAAATTGGCAAACAATATCGACAACTACCATCATAATTCACAACTATATATTGTAACCCATCTTTATCAATCACCATAACTATTAGTTATATGTATGGTTCAACTATCAACCGCCACAAATACACTACCATCAACTTCCACCACCATCGCTATCAATAGCTACTATCCACAACACCATTAATAGTCAATAAATCTTCCTCAATTGACATCCACCACCATGATAGCTAACCATCACAACCATCAATCATCATTTATTTTTTTTAATTTATTTTTATTGATGTTATATTAAATTTATTTTAGTTTTATAATTTTCTTGGTAATTGGTTGAAATGACACATTTAGTATGACTGAATTCACTGTAATACACTCATAATTTGCAAGTCCTATGAGCCTTTATCGGCTGAATAAAAGGTCAACTCTTTGTTATTTCATTTGTACATGCATGTTGATTTAAAGGTAAAAATAATGAAGTTTGATCGTTATCACTCATTTTCACTCTTCCAACCAGTGGTTTCAAAAATGTTTTTGGGGTGACTCACGAGGTGAGTCTTGGGGTTGAGGGGGTCTTAAAATTTGGGGAGTAAGCTCTGAGAATAAAAATGTAAGTCCTAGACATAAAAACGTACACCCTGGGCTTAATTTTTTTAATTTTTCTAGAACTTCTTTTGCTTTAAGTCATAGTTTTTGTTATTAGTGTAATGATATTTCTCAAATAATAATTATAATACTTATTTCTTCATTATTGGTTATTAATACATTTCTTAAATAAAAATCATAATATTGTTTTCTATATATTATAGGTTATTTATTAAAGTTTATTTGTAGAATCATTGAAAGTTTTACTTTTACTTATTTTCTTTATCATAAAATTATAACATCGAATATACATGATAGTGCGCTCCAAAAATCTCGGGGACTTAGACCTTGTGTCTTGGATCTTATGCCTCGCCACTAACAACATTAAATGCCTTGCCTCACGCCCCCATCTTTTAGAAAATTGCTTTCAACAAAGTAAAAATAGTAAACCTTCCTTCACACTTCAATTGAAATTTAATCTCATAAATCATTATAATCTTTCATAATCGAATTTCGGCTTGTGTCACAATCGATAAATGTAAAAATGATGCTTTTAAAAAAATATTCAAGGAAATGCTAGGTCCTTCATAAAGTATGAGTGTGTTACTGCAAATTTGGTCTTAGTTTGGTATCATTTATCCATTTTCCTATACTTTAGAGATTTTTAATGCAGATCTTATCATTCATATGCACATTCCTATTTAGAAGTCTTATATATAATCATAAAACAAATATGAGGCATATTTTTTTTACTTTTATTCTATTTTTAAAATTTAAAACTCTCTTCATACATTATAACCATTAATTCTATAATAGTAAATAATATCTTATCGACAAAATTTATCTTGAATGACCTATCATTTTTGGCATTAATATAAGACTTAACTAAAAAAAAGGAAAATTAACATAAGATGTTTTTCAAAGCACCTTATAATCGAAGGAACTTTACAAAAGCTTACCACAATAACATCAACTTTTGATTCTTGGGATGTGATAAAGGATATGGGAACTTCCATTAATGATGCATCTTCATCACAAACCACTTTGTACTGCTTATTTATATTCAAGTAGTAAATATGAAAAGAAAATTGATTAAATCTTTTGTTAATTAAATACTTGTATGAAGTGATGAAGAAGGTTTCCAAGAAGATGTAAATTACCTGTTTATTAAACTATATACATACATACAGTTACAATTCTTTTATTAATAAATTTATATTTAGTAAGCATGCATTGAATGCTACAACTACTAAATTACAACATCTAGAAACAAAGACAAAATTAGACCGATATGACATACACAATAGTTTGATACAATATAGTATGGATACATTTTCCGGGTATATGAAACTAAATATTAGGCATATATTTGATATATATATGTGTGTGTGTGTTGGTGTGACATTTTTATATTAATTAAAATATATTGTATGCCACATTATGTATCATGGTATGTCTATTAGTGGACATTAATATTACATTTGTGCCTCTTTACTCTCATCAATTGTGGAAGAAAGTGGTCATTAGTTGTTAGTAACTTATGTAACCACCAATTCTTCATTTCACCCATTATTCTATCTTTATGTCTTGTAACTTAAGTAACACTTGGGCTATTCATTTGGAAAATTTACTACCCACTATCTTCCTATTCATTGCAAGGAAGAATTCATCACCTATAAATAGTGTAGTCTTCCTTGCGTTGGATAGAAGTAGATACAACAAGATGTATACAAGAAAATATTGAGTGAAACAGATGAGTAGTATTGTATTATATTTATATTGAGATTAGTGTAGTGAAAGAGAGAGTAGAGACATAGAAAAATAGTCTATGTCTTCAACTATATTAACTATACAAAAGAGCATAATTATATGTTGAAGGAAGGTGTTCTTATGGGGAGCTTTAGACTCTTCAACTAATCTAGAGTTGTTTGAGTTGTACACGTTATTGGGTTGTTGTATCATGGAGAGAACAAATTAAGAGATATACTGCTGGATTGGGTTAGATTATGCCATTCTGGGATTGAATCTCCTTAAAGACAGCGAGATATCCGTGCCTCAGCCTAAAGATTTATTTATTCATTTTATTTCAACTGTATTTTATTATACATGTTGTATATTACACCAACAATTTTAAGGAGATTCTTGTTTTGTTACAGTTTGAAAAAGTGTGGATATCATGAAAGGGATCTCAATATCATTCCGCTTATACGTCACTCTCTTCAAGAGATGGAAGAGAAGGAAAGTACGGGTAAAGTATTTTTCTACTTGCTCACTTCAAGTGGAGAAAGGGTAAAGGAAAAAAACTTTTTTACCTAGTATTTTCATGAATAAAGTGATTCTACTTTTCATGAAAAAATGATATTTAAAATCTTAAAATATTGGGGGCTCGTGAAATGAGGAAAAAAGTCATTGTGAGAAAAAACTGATTTTTGCATCTTTGAGAAATGCTCTAAAAAGGGATTACAAGTGCATATATTTATTATGGAATAAATCACAAGTTGTTATTTTGGCTATAATGAGTTTATTTTTGGCTCTAACATGAGAGTTATAAATAAATTATGTGAAGCATGTTGAGTAGTCATTTAGCATGAAATGTTTTGGTGAGATAAATTTCATTCTTGGAATGAAAAGAATACCATAAAACATGTGACAGAATTTTCCTTGTCAAGTCACAAAATGTTGAAAACATTGTGAAATACAATCTTATTGGTTGTGTGAATCTTGCAACTCCTTTTGATTCACTTATAAAATTTGCGTGACAAAGAAAGAAGGAGTTTTCTATCCCAATAAAAAATATTAGATATGTGACTAATTACACTTTATAGGATATTTTGTATAAAGTATAGCATATACAAGCAAATCAAGTTAATTTACTTGGTACACAATTTGGTGGCTTGTTTTATGAGAAAAAATATTATGCTATACATAAAAGTTTCATTGGTGCAGATAAATAAAATTTGATGATATTTTATTGAAGTGAGAAAAGCAAGTCATATTTCTTGTTAATTCTAATTTGGAGGTTGAAGTAAAAAATAAGCTTCAACTAGTAAAAAAGTGAATTGATTTTACTATCAAACACTTTATTTAGAGAAATTACTTTTATAATTTAAATTAATTGTGATAGTGTCACGACCCGGGAGCACCCCCTAGTCGTAACCGGCGCTCGACCTCGAAGAGGTCTAATACAAGCCTCTTAGCATTCATTCATCGCATAGACACTAAAACCATAAGGAATTTAAAACTTTCTTTACCAAGAAAGCATTTTAAAAAAAAACAAGCGGAAGACTTTCTAAACTTTATACATGAT
>JAJOOS010016603.1:0-26910 GCA_029582725.1 Solanum chiquidenum
CCAACTTGGGTGGCTGAACGTGCCACATCAGCACAAAAGGTGCACAAAAATACAAAAAAAATGAGTTCAGGGGGGTAATAGGACCCTAGTTAAGTTTAAGTGTGTCTCTGGGATTTCGGTCATAGTCTAGGGGGGTACTTATGCATTATCCCTAAATTAATTGATGATACCTTCAAAATTTTGATTTTTCTTAGAAAATAATTAGTTTTGTTATCATAATGAAATTATAATGTATCATAATGTTGAAACGAAGGCATTATACATTAATTTAAGAAACAAAAACAATTGGATACATTAAAAATCTGAACCCATATATCGCAAAAAAAGATGAACAAGAAAAATCGGGGAAAAAAATCAACAATCTGATCTGTTTCGACTTCTCCTTCTCAACATTAACTTTAGAAGACAAATGTACATCCACTTTTTTCTACATTTACTTTAGAATACGAAGGTACATCCTTCTTCTTATTCTCCTTCTCAACAATCACTCTTGTATCTTTTTTTTACTATTAACATAGACGTCACCTATGAATCTTGATCCAAAGTCCTTACCAAAGTCAATACTAGATCGGCTTTTTCCATCTTTTTGAGCGTTACTTTCACAGTCTATTTATAAGTCGAAGATGCATCCTTCTTCGACTAGTTGAATAATATCAATACTAAAATAAGGATCCTGATCCATATGTATCAGGAAATAAAGAAGAAAAATAATAAAATTAAAGGAGAAGACTATGGAGGAGACACACTATATCAGGAAATAAAGAAGAAAATCAAATAAAATTGAAGAAGACGACTATGGAAGAGACGCACTATTCCTATTGAGTAGTTTGAATTTGATTGAATGGAGAGAGAATTCTTTGAAAATCAAATTGATATGAAAATTGTAACTGATAAGATTGTGGAGTGAAATTAGGGAGAGATTAAAGGAGTGAAAAAAAGGAAGAAAATCGTGTGTTAAGGCTGGGATACTTATGTATCCAACTGATTTGAGAATTGGAGAAAAATAAGGAATTTTGAAAATATTTTAAATTGGTAGGGAATAATGAAAATTATGCAAAATAAAGATGTGTTTATAGGTAATTTATACATAACCTTTAAAGTCTCATAAATCCCTCCTAAAAAGATTAATTTAAGCCTTTAAATTGGCAAAGGGGAAAATTAAATAGATGCCTAATATACAACGCAAAAAATTGAATTATAATAATTATATAATAAGAAACCCAAACTTTATCAAATAGATATAATAAATATATCTACACTTTTACATGTAGACTCGTATACATACAAATTAAAATTCAGTAATAAAATATAAAACGCATATATATAGATATATATACTAACAAACAAGACTTTATTTTTTGGGTATATATATATATATATATATATATATATATATATACACACATTATATATTACGGTTGATTTTTTCAGATGATCACTCAACTATAATAGTTACTACCTCATAATTTCAATTTTCTTCAACAAAAGAAAGATGACTTTCTGAGTTAATAAACAATTAGTTGAATGACTATCAGACAAAATCAACTCATATATACTATCTATATATAGTAATAATAATATTAGAAAAGGAAAATCCGGTACACAAAACATCTGACATTGACACAGAGCTCGAGAACGGATTGCACCCTAAAGCGGGGGGTGATTTATAGGCGACGACCACCGGTACCACCTTCCCTATTGCAATTGAAGTAAACAGCAGCAACAGGCAAACCTAGATTGTGAAACCTTGCAAAGTCTCTTGTGTTGAAATTTTGACGAGAATCGATTATGTCCGGCGCATTGATGGCCTCGCGACCCAATTGCTGGAACAACACGAAAATATAACGATGGATTCCCATCGAGGGTCGTGGGCTCTCGTAGTGTACAACTTCATTGCCTGTATATAACGAGAGTTTGAGTTTAGTAGCAAATACACTTAATACACGTAATTTCTTTATTTCAATCATGAAATATAAAGTTTGGGCTAATTTAGAAACATTCGACGGGTAATTTATCTTATATGCATACTATTTTGTTTGTTTTATGTTTCTAGTCTTTTTTTTTAGTAGTCATAATTGGGCCTATAGTACTAACAATGTATGGGAGTACTATCACTAAGGTGAAAAGACAGAAATATATTCCGATGAAATGCTATGGATTAATCTAGGATAATGATAGATTCACTTATGTTAATAAGAGAGAAGCAGTGATTCAAATCCACAGTGTGAGCAATAGTGGCATACAAGTGAATTTTGGTGGTGATGGGGTGGGGGAGGGGTTTGGGAGTTGGGATGGTTTTTGATGATGATACAAGTTGTATTTTATTATTACTTTACTACTATATATAAGAGGCTAGGGAAGCAGTTGTTCATCGACATGCTTGCTTCCCTAGCCAAGGGTAATATTGTCGATTTTTAATACTTTTCTAATGTTAATGTTTAAATAATATTGTACTTAGCAATTTTGTAAATGTGACACGTAAAAGCCCTTCTGCATGTGGGCCATTCTTTTCTCCACTTTTCTTCTATCTATTAATGCACATAATATAGGTCCCACTTCATATTTTGAATAGCAACTTTATTTCTACCTCATAACTTCTTTCATTTAATTTTTTATGGCAAAATCATTTCTTAAAATGTTAATTACTTTATTTGTTTATCAAATATTGAAAAATTATGTCTTTTTTAAGTTTGTTATATATATGAAAATTGTATAAATATAAATAACACTATAAATCACAATAATTAACAACTTAAATATTTAAAAGTTATACAAAAAAAAAATTGGCTCTCGAAATTCAATTGGTACCAATTTATAAATCATAAAATTAACAATTTAAAATATAAAAAATCACTTGACTCTAACAAAAAAAACTATCAGTGCTACATAAATTGGGACATGAGAAGTAACATATATGATATGAAAATTACGTTAAAAAGATTCTATAAATTACAATATTTAATAATTTAGTATATTAAAAGGTATAAAAATGATTAATTTTTGAAATTCTATATGTGCCACATAAATTGAAACAAAGAGAGTAATATATATAATTTTTAAAATTATATAAAAAGAACTAACAACTTAAAATGTTTTTAAAATCATATAAAAATTTGGCTAACTTTTCAAGTTCTATGACACTCCCTCCGTCCCATATTAATTGATTATTATTCTAAAAATAGTTGTCTCATATTAGTTGATCACCTTACTAAAGCAACAAAACATTATTTAAAATTTTCCTATATTACCCTTGTTATTAATTCCTCTTGAAAGTGTCACATTTGTTTGTAAAATTCTCATACAGTTTTTTAAGTGTTGAATTAGTAAAGTTATTTTCTTACTTATAATTTCTTTAGTACCGTGCAAAATAAAAAGTAATTAATTAATATAGAGCGAATGGAGCACCACATAAATTTAAAATATATATATTGAGTCTCGTGCTGACACTAAGTCATGTATCTAGTATATTACTAACCGTCTTACATTGAAAATGTAGTGACATGGATACAACGAAGCGTAAATATAATATATATTTAAATTTCTTGCTCTATCACTACCTAATTGTGAGCCATTAGGTAATAATGTAAGAACACTTACCAAAGGTTGCCCCTGTGGTTGCTGGGATATCTGTGACCAGCCTATCAAAAAAATAATGTATTAAACATTGTTATATATATATATATTTTAAAAAAAAGGTTTGGAGGGGTAGGGGTGGGGTGGGGGGATTGATAAAATATTTTTTGTTAAATATAAATTATGTGTCATCGATCCTAGTTTGTTTTATGTTTGCATCCGATATTTGGTACTTATTTGAAATTTGATTAATTTGTGCATCAGAAAGTATCATTTTTATGAAATAACACTTTCCTTAGTTCTTATATAAGCTCACACACATTTTGTCTTTTCTATCAACGATTGATTTGAGAAAAATAAGAAGTGTATGATAGTTGTTTCATTAACGTCGTCCTCTGGAGGAAAAACTATATATAAGGAACAAAATGAATATTTATAAGCTAAACGACTTACCAGTGCAAATATTCCCTCAGGTTTGGATTGCTAGGGTTTGGAGCATCAGGATCCACCATAATCTTTCAAAAAGAGAAGAACGTTTCAAATATCTTGAAATCTAAAATTAGAAAAATAAAAAATGAAATAACCTAGACACCATTAAATATAAACATTGTTTGATTAGACCTATAGTACTTTAAAAATATAGTATATCTTCAAGCTTGCAATATTAAACATACATGTTATAACATTTTCTATTATTATAAATAGTATGTTATGAGTTCTCAAATTCAAATAAAAATTATAAAACAAGTACGTACTTAGCTTGTGAATTAAAATTAGAACTTGCATAAATTCACATAATTAGAAGCCTTTACACATATTGCGCTTTTGATCTTCTACCATAGTTAATTAACAAAAGGTCAACAATTACGTGAATTGCTTAAACAATTCTAATCAGGTAGAGATATTAAAATATATTATATAGAAGAAAAAAAAAAATATATATATATATATATATCATATAAAATAGAATTATGAGTATACCAGAGTGTAAAAAGTGCGAAGATCATCTCCACCAATGTCAACCCTAGGTTGATTGACAACTTGTGAAGGCCTCAAGGCACATCCATTGTAGACCACCCTATTGTTGTAAACCACACCAAAGTCTACACACCTTGTGAATGGATCAACAACATCTCCAACAACTCCAGAAACTATTAGAGGATCTCTTGGCATATTTTTTTCTGAATTATAATAAGCTCAATTTTTTGTTTATTACGTAAGATGGATGATATTTTATGAGTAGAGAAGCTAGCTTGCTCTTGTTATTTATACCCATCATGAGTAGAGAGCTTTCATATGCTTTTGAGGACACATTTGGTCATAAAAAAAAAATTGTTTTTGGAATAATTTTTTATTTTATTTGAGAATCACTGGTTGACTGGTCGTGAAAATTTCAAATTCCACTTGTAAGTTGGATTCCGAATTTATAACATGTTTCCCAACTCTATATTTATAATTCCAAATAAAATGTCTTTCTCTCGTTCGGAAAAAGTATAATCAAACAAAACTTCATCTTCAACTCAAACAATAATAACAACAATATGTATACTTAGTGTAATTCTACTACTGAGATTTAGAGATGATAAGATATACGCAGAACTTACTCCTATCTTTGCGATATAGAGAGATTATTTCCGATAGATCCTCAGTGGTCAAAGAAATGGCAACCATATAAAGTGAAAAATTTAGATTTGAAAATCTTCAAACAAAATGAAAAATATTTGATTTCTATGGCCAAAGATTTCTTTACCATCATAGGAATCTATATCTTTTTGAAGTTTTTCTTTAAGGGGAAACCATATATCCTAATTGTTGAACTGTAAAGAGGAGAATCAAGTAAAGATTTTGATGGATCAACTGAGCCCAATATTTTTGACATAAATTATATTGTACATAGATATTTTCCTAATGCATATTATTATTATTATTATTCTTGATTTGCTTTATTAATCGTTCAAGTTTTTTAAATAGGAGGATCACTATAATCATAATGTCTATCGAACCTTTATAATAAACCACATGGAGATATACTTTTTACGTTAAATTGTACTTCAATAGATAACACTAATATTTGCATTAAGATATATTTTTTAATTTACGTTATATATTTGGGAATTGGATTCTTTCTCGAATCTTAATTATAGTGTAAACGTGGATGATTTATGCATCAGTCTATCATTTTTGATGAATAAATAAATATGGAGTTTGATAAAGAAAATAAAGATATGTCAAAAATGCCCTTAACTTGTGATTTTAAGTATACATGAATGTAGTTATTTGAGGCTTTAGTCACAGAAGAAAATAGGATGCTTATATGACATTTTTATCACCACACATTCCTTAAAAGAATCTCTATATTCCAATTGGAAAAAGTGATGGAAATTTTTCCTTTATTTACTGGGACTTCTAATTAATAATAATGAAGGTTAAAAATTACAAGGAAGGCCAGCTCTAGAGAGGCCGGCAGCTCTTAAATTTGTTTAGTGGTGAAATTAGAAATTTTATTTAAAAAATTAAAAAAAAAAAAATTGAAGTGTGTTATATTTGACATACAAACCGTTGACCTAAGGAAATTATTGAATCGTCTTCGATGTGAGATTAGAATTTGTTTTTCTACTACATTTATAACAATAATAACAAATCGGTGAAATCTCACGAGTGGGCATTTGGGAGGGTAGAATATATACATAACATACTTCTATCTTTGTGGAGTAGAGAGATTTTTTCCGATAGACCCTCGACTCAAAAGAAGTAAAAATCAAAGCATGAATGAAAGGAAAATAGCGACAACAAATTAGCACTGATAAACAAA
Source organism: Solanum chiquidenum (assembly GCA_029582725.1). NCBI lineage: Eukaryota > Viridiplantae > Streptophyta > Magnoliopsida > Solanales > Solanaceae > Solanum > Solanum chiquidenum. Next base: position 6,386 of record JAJOOS010016603.1, read on the forward strand.
ACAAATTAAGCAAGAAGTAATAATAATACAAATTAAAGAACAAGATATTATGCGAATACTAAATAATACTACAAGATTAGGAGAAGATAAGAAGAGGAGTCTAGCACCCAATCAGTCACCTACTAGGCTACTACTCTTCTACATTAATTTCCGACCTCTATATCTTTTTATTTAGGTCACACCCTCAATAAACTGAAAATATATCATATCAGTCTAATCACCTTTCCCGATTTCTTTATGTGTGTCTCTTTTTCATTTTTTACATTATGATACTCCTTAGTAAAATTTATGTCTCTTATTTTTATGTTGAACAACTACAATTCTATATAATATTAATTGATATTCCTAATGGCAAAAAAGGTACCTTTTTTTAATTGAGATGTACATATGGGGAAATAAAGAATATTAGCTCTTTGGTCCAATTTCACAAGTTTCTTGTGTTCAAATTGCGTCTAGAAAGAATCAATAATATCAGGAGCATTTGATAGCCTCTCCACACAAAACAACATTTCCTTTCTTTGATCAAGCTCAGGATTTTCAGTAAGAGTGGGGGTAGGGTTACTACAAGTGTGGGGACATGGAAAGTGATTGGTAGTAATCACACTACAAGAAAACATGAAATCAACTATAGAATTTATCGGTAATCCCTAGCTAATATGTAGTTAAATAGGTTTTAATAAATTTGATTTTCTTATAATGTCTCTCATCTCGTAGCTAAATGAAATAAGTATGGGATTTTTTTGTTATTTAGCTTACAGAATTTTGTCTGTTGTTAATTTCTTATTTTCTAGTAGTGAATATTTTATGTGTAGGTGGATTTTGGGTGGTGAGTGCGGGTGGAAAAATTTGTAAGCGGTTAGTGTGTGGGGTTTGATACGAGTAGCTGGTGTGTACACTACACTAAAAATTATCTTTATCGGCAATTAACTAATAGTAATAGCTTAATTACCGTTAAATTTGTTCTTTAGAGGTAATTAGCACTCTTTGTAAATGTTGTTAAAGTCTACAGCGACATTGGATCCAATGACAATTAACTAACACCGGTAAAGGGTTTAGCATTCTTTGTTCATGTGCATATTTATTGCCACTGAGAGTTGTTTTTGTTGTAGTCCAAGGAGGAAACGTTGACATCTTTTGTTCAATCGTATGGAAGAAATGAGATATTTTCTCTTGTACGTCTTAAATAATTCTCACCTCATTGGTTAACTCTTTTCTGATTAAATGAGACAACTACCTAGAAGGACAATATATCACAAAAGTATTTATACTATTCAGCTTTAGAAATAGTTTTTGTATTTGTTGTATAGTATTGTATTATTTTAATAACGATAACAATTTATAGAAATGTACAAGTATATTAATGTTAGAAACTTAGGTCAACAATGAGAATATATTAGAAGAATTTTGGTTATTGTAATATGGTGGGAAAAAGAGTATTAGTGGCGACATATCTTTGTTACAAAAACAATTAATATTTTGTGGCGACCAAGGTTGTACTGAATAAACAAGGAATTGTGACGAGAAGAGTCGCAACAAAAGGTATAATCCCTTCAGTTGCGACTCTCATCGCCACCAAAACTAAATTTTAGTGGTGATCAACATCAATTATCTTGCTTTTTTGTAGCGTAGTTGTTCGCGTTTTATGGCGGGTTTAGTGGCTACAATATATCACTTTTGGTAGCAACAATCTATTGTCGTTACAAATAACTCTTTTGGTAGCGACAATCTATTATAATTACAAATAACATTTAGTTATGAAAGTACTTACCACAACGCTATAATTATCGTTGATAATTTGTAAAAGGTGTATGACTTATTATAAGTTGGTATAATAAGTGATATTTTGTAATTGAGGCAAAGAACTGATTCACCTTCTCAATCGAGTTGCACGAGGCTCACCTAATCTAATTAAATACATTTTATATATTTTACAAGTTATTACACAAGAACAGATTTATCCGATGCATATCTAAAGAATAACAACTATATAATTAGTTTGTGAGATGTACAGATGAGGAAAGAAAGAATATAGCTAGTTTTTTTATTCTATTTTTCTTTTCTACCTTTCGAAACCTAAGAATTAACGGTTTGCAGGAAGTTTTTTTATTTGGCCATAAAGAATTTGCAGGATATCCTCTTGAGTTTTAATGTGGCTATAAAATAAATAGTAATTATTTTAGTGGACCTGCTGACTTACAATATTCTTGGATCATAAATTCAAAAGTGGCCATATATATATATATATATATTTTGATCATTTCATTAAATATTTGATTTTTTCATCTACATTCGTATCGAATAATTTTATTCATCGAGATTTAAGTAAATAAAATAACAACATATAAATTAATATTTTTTTCTCTCTATTGAGTTTCATACCATGATTGTTCTTTTATGATTGTGATATTCGAGCTAGCTTTCGCGCACTTTAACTAATTCCGTATAGTACATATCACCTTCCACCAACAATAGATACCAGATAACTTTATCATTAGATCACATCCATTTTTAAAAGAAAAATGAAAAACATTTATTATTTATTTGTGTTCCTTAGACAAAAGTTGATGTGAGGCCAAAAATATATATTCTAATTATTATTTACCTCTTATTTATTATTTTTATTTGCTTTTTTTGAGCTTAAATTTTATGAATTGTGCTAAATAGTGTATTTTATTTGTAAGAGTAAATTGATGTAAAATTGAAGAAGTTTGGAGCTAAAACAAATTTAAGATGAAATATTGAAAAAAGAAAATCAAGCAAACAGCTTAATGGATTAAATTAAATATAATAATATATAAATATATAAGGTGCATATTGCGAACGGCAAAAGGAAATATTGCCACGTGGCAACAAAGGAAGACAAGAGTGCAAGCGGCGGCGGCTACAGTGTTTCACGCATAGAGGAATTCTTATTCCGCTTGGTTTTGTTTTCCCAACTTGTTTTGGACTCAATTAGAGGGCATCAAGTAGAAAATCGTCAATACTCTTTAAGTTTCTTTTATTCTTTCTTATTTTCTTAGAGATTAGTGGCTAAACGCCCTAATTCTGAGGTTGTAGCTATAAATTGATTGTTGATTATTTAAGCTTTTTGAATTAATTCTTAATTGTCATTATAAGTTACTTCTATATTCTTATTTTAGTATTTCTTGACTGGCCATCTAGAGATAAATATATTGTCTAATCTTAAAATCGAGAGATGAGGGATTAGATAGATCAGAGAATATAGAAAGCTCGGTCGACCCATTTGATTGAGGTGATTAGTGTTCAGGAGTGACGCCCGGACGAACAACTTGCTTGGTTACGAAATAGGATGAAATATCAATGCTCGTCAGTTAGTCTATTTATCCCCGCTCAACGATATAGTTAGATAGCTAACTGGAGTAGGCAACGAGAGGTGTGTATCCCAACTCATACAATTAACCTTATAAACCAGTAACTTGACAACTGAAATTAGTTTTAAGCCAAGAATATGATACATGAGATTCATTGCATGCTGCAACCCTGGAATTTTCTAACCATTGTAAGTAATTTTATTATTTTATTCCTGCATTCTTTTCTTTTGGCACTCTTAAATAAATAATTAGACAAGTATAATTTAGTAAAAATAATTAATCGACAAATCTTTTGGGTTCGATAATCTAATTCTTTTAAGAGCCATTATATTACTTGCGCGATCGCGTACAATTTTTTGAGAAAATCGTCAATACAATCGTTACAACTATAGAATCATTTTATTATTTCTTGAAGGTCGATCTTTCAATCGAAGAAGCATATAATCATGAAAAATCATGAACACAATCAATTATGTGGCACAAAATGCATTGATATTCACAAGCAGAGATTTAACATGTGGTCAAAAGGCAAAAAGCTACAAAGAGAGATTCATAGCCTAACAAAGGGTTCGATCCAATTGACGTCCATTTACGAGGTGTCAAATATATGTACCTATCATTGTCTAAGAATTATTTTTTATAATTTATCCAAAAGAATATAACATATGTGATATATACACACACCAATTATGTCTGTGGACCTAGTATAACGATATCGATATTTAAAGAAGTGATCAATAAATTACATGCTGAAATTGTTAAACAAATTAAATTTGGCTAATACTTTCATTATTAACCCAAAACTATTGGGGTTTCAACCAAACTCTTTACATATTTAGCTCAGAAAAAGAAGAAATTTATAATTGAAATAATTTTTCATCGAATCGAAGAAAAAATAAAACAAATACACCGTAAAAACTCCATTATTTTGTTGTTAAATATTTATCGGGCTAAAAATAATGAAACTCTAGCAAAAACAATTTATAGATTTGGTCCAAAAGAAGAGATGGACTAAAGTTTCAAATGATTATGCACAAGATTAGGTGACTTACGAAAAAGTTATGATTGTTTTACCAAAGGTTGATAACAAAATGTTGTCATCGCCCAAGATATCACCACGCCCAGGCCTAAGGAGGGAGTTAACTAGGGACGCGAAGCGTCTAGAGTAGAGTTAAACCTAAAAAAATCATGATTTAATAAATAACATCATATGATGTGTTATAATCATAAGATCATTGTTTATACTAAGATTTTATTTATAAGATCTACACTCTTAATTTGCATGATTCTACTAAAATAGTTTTGAAGTTCTTTTGCATGGTGTATCCTTGTGGCCATATTGGTGGTACCAAAGGATGAAAATGGTGAAACTCTCCCTTTATATGTGGGATTTAATCAATTCATCACCAAGTGGTATTAAAAACCCTACCACATCTTTAACCAGAGGCTTCGTATTCGAGTATAGGGAATGAAGAAACTCCTAGTAGAAATCGTTTCACATATAATGGGCAACACAACTTCGGATTAATCGAGCAAGTGTGCAGCACATATGCTCAAATCCTCAGACCTTAACAAAAATGCATTAAGACTTTTGTTGAAGACTATTTCTTACTCAAACTGGGTAAAGTTGTAGGTCACGGTTCGAGCTGTGCAGTCTCATATTCTCGAGAAAATGTGGATCTTTGTAATATAGTTAATATATACGAAAACCTCTGTACCATATTTCCACTAACAAACTAACCATTGTTCAATGATTTTACTAGGGTCATTCTTCAGCTAAGGCCTGCACAAAGTCAAATTGTAAACATCAATAAATGCTTATAGATAAACAAATACAATCAAGATGAATCATTCGCCTCCGCCACAGGAATGCAAACTAAACACCCCAAGTGGATATAGCTGATCGTTCTTTTCGAACCACTGTGCAGTTGCTTCACTGTTGGGTCTTTGTAGGTAAAGGGCATACTTGCAGTCAGGTAACTGTGGCTTTACCTTGGAAGAAGGGCAAACTGGAGTTTTTCAGACGGCTAGAATGGATATTCTACTTGCGACTAATAACTCTAACATCAAAAGATAAGATAGGACAAGAGAGGCATATTCAAGTGTAAGCAACCTCCGCCTCCAACCTTGAGGTTATGATTCAAGTCACCAAGGGAGGAAAGCGGGGAGCTCCTGGGGTGGAGTTAAAAGAAACAGTACAAGATAAGATAGAAACGCACCGTTAAATACCATTACTAACAGTGAGACACCGAGTCAACCTTTAGAATAAATAGCTCTTCACATTCTAGTATTATCTACAATACCGTTTATATTACTGTTTTTACATCTACCGGTCATAAGGAAATTCCATGTCGTTCTCGGTCACTTTAAACGGTTGAGGATGTTGGCCAGAGCAATAGAGATTCCACATCTTAAAATAAGACCGCTCCAGATTCCGTACCTAATGATACATAGAAAAGAATAAGCATTGTTAACTAAAAGAATAGCACTCAAAGCAACACATTTGTAACGGGGGTTCAGCAAATCTTAAGGTACTTGACGTCATAAGCATTGGATCACTCACCCAGCGCTGTGTGTCAAACAGAGGGCAACTCAGGCGCACAGCCTTGAGTCTATTGGTGAGATCTTGGAGCTTGGGACGATTTAGTGCCAGTGACACTGCCTTCTCTTCATACTCCTTCATACTGTAAAACATAAAGCAATCAAAATGAACAAAGCCCGAAAAGGTAGAAATACACGGATAAGAAAAGTATGCTCTCCTTTTCTTTGTTTCTACACACGTCATCCCTGTCTGAGACTAGCTTTATATGGTTTAAATTAGGTAGGATGCCCTTTTCACAATGCAATTTTCGCAAGCAGAATAAAATTATACTAGATTGTTCAGTCTTACGGTCAGTTTGAGTTTGTACCAAACATTTTTCCTAGTTATTATACCAAAATAGCAGACCGCCGGCCATACAAGATAACAGCTCACGTGTATCTTGAATAAAGCTTCTAAAGTGCAATTCAATGGAAATATCAACTTAAGAAAGGAACATGTTTGTCAGGTCCAAGCCATCATAGGAACCTGCAAAGTCGAAAACACCTACCTGCTAACAACCATCTCCTCACCAACCCCTGTGGCCAAACACAACGAACCAGCCACTCTAGTTGCCATTTTCTCAAGGGGAAGGGTGACCATCGGAAGACCAGCCCAAAGTACATCTGTTCCAGTGGTATGTGCATTGCACAGTGGTCTGTGAGAAAAAGAAACCAAATTCATCAGCATGAGTTGAATCAACACAGGATATTGCAAAAGGAAGATGCAAGAAAAGTTGTAATATTCTAACGTGTCAAGGCAAAGATCTGCCAAGGAACTGCGTCTGATGTGCTCTTGTTTCATCGCAACATCTGTGAAAATAATTTGATCCGGCTGCACACCTTGTGTAGCAGCATCTGGAAAAGAAAAAATCACATTAAGGATATCTCCAGTAACAGATTCCATAGAATAATATTTCAAAAGCCTCATCACACAAGCTTAAAGTAACAGAAGTAATGTGAAGAGAAACATACGTGCGCGAACCCTCATTTCCCCTGCAGCTGGAAATCTGAGCAGCCAAAGAGCACTGTTTGGTACACGCTTAAGAATATTGCACCTGCAATATCAAACTAAAGAGTATAATGCAACTTGTCTTAACCAACAGTATATATACCAATATAAAAGCCATCCGAACCTACCATGTCTTAAATATCTCAGGATCCATCTTGTAGAGCTGATTAAAACAAGCAAAAATGAATTTGTCCTCTGGCAGCCCATAATCTGAGCGCCTGGGTTGGCAGCTTGGATCTAACGCGTCACGGTTTTTCTAGACAGTGGCATGAAACCCATCAACATTTGGGAAGGAGAACAATTACAAAAAATTCAAAATAAGAATCTCAGAAGCTTGAGCCCGAGAACTCACTTGCTTATAATCATTGACAAAATAACAATGAGGGAGATGGACAAGCTTCTCTGAGTAAATATGTGAGTACCGCGTAGGTGACACAAACTACCAAATATACAGGAGAAGCAATATCAAGGACAAGAAAGAAGAGCAAATAATGTGAAGTTTAAATATGTGAGTACTGTGTAGGTGAAACAAACTGCCGTGTATTAAAAGAAGTATGTCAAGATCATAAGAAAACGGAAAATAAGTAAAATACCTCATCTGTAACCAAATAATGTATATAGTTAGCTCCAGTGGTTCCAGGAAACCCCATATACGAAACCTGTATAGGAGCAGGCTGCATTGCAAAGATCTCATTTCGGGCCCCCTACAAAACATAATTAGCAGGTTAAAGATGAGCAGTAGCTTACCGATGCAAAACTTTGCAGAATAAATACGCGGTCATATGACAACAAAATTGTAGTAAAGCTCATGAGACCATCCAGAACCCTGCAGTTGGGTAATGAAAAAATGTGAGATGACATTTTCGAAATACTCATAGCCCAAGGTCATGCTTATCCAAGTTTTAACCTGCTCTCCATAATTCCGAGGAAAATCCCCAACAATGATGGCTCCGTTTTTTTCTGGTTCTCTTTTATTTTTTAATGGATTGCATTCACAAGCAAATGAATTCAGCTACAAACAAGAATATGATCTCATTAACAAGGTTACGAACCGATATCTTACCTTAGTATAACCGTTAAGATTGATTAGGATCTGTATTTGATCCTCATTAATCATCCTAGCTATCACATCAGATGTCAAGGATGATACATCAACAAAATGCTCTGCTTCTGACTGAATGCGGAGTCTCCATTCAGTGCCATCATTTGGACTCAAAGCATAGCAGAACACCTGGTAATAGGAGTCCTTGTAGGTTTAATAGGAACTGCGGAGGGACGAGATGAGGGGGGGAATCATAACAGCACCAATGCATCTTAAAAATGATATGGTATTCATACCTCAACATTTTCTGTATCGTGCATGCCAAACACTGAACCCATCAGATGTGATAGTGGGTGGTTGCCAAAATCACTACTCACATATCTAGGTACATTTAAAAATTCTCATTATCCTAGTAACATTTGTGAGTAACTGTAGTGTCCGAGGAAAGATGTAAGCAAGTAGACAGCTGATCGGAGACTTACCCAACCCTAAGCCGACCACTCCTGCTACCACCCTTTATTGGCAATGGAGGAGGATGACTGAAAGGAGGAAGTGAGAAACGAGCTGCAATTACAGAGCAGTGCTGGGCATACTTACAACTGTATAATCAAAGGAAAGCTTAGTTAGGAAGTCGCATCATTTTTTTCCATCGATCCAAAAGAAAATCCCTCACCTGATTTCTAGAGCTAGCAGTGGATCGAGAGGGTAAGCAATTGCATGAAAAGGCTGTACACTTGGGATAACTGACATCTACGACAAAGTTGTGGTAGAGAAAACAATTAAGGAAAATATGAATCAGTATCACAGTGATCAACATATAGCTTCCAATACCGACATGTCATGGTTGAATGAGAAGCTGAGATACCTTAATCTGTCTTCTCAGGATCCCCTCAACTTCAATAAACATCTTCTCTCGATCATCCCAATCACAGACACACTAGGAAGTATAAAATCAAATATAAAAGTGTGTTAGAAAAATAGAATTCCAGCAAACATTCATCCAATCAGCAGGTACAAATTAAGCCTCAGTCCAGAATCACTTGTAAAGCAACATATCACTCTAGTGTCCATCCCTACCTAAGAATACCAGCTCAAGAAAAAGTAATGTCTTATGAAGCTAATTATTGTTCCTCATGCACGAGATGCACATGGAAATTACCTAAGTTCCTTACAAACACTAAATACTAAACTTAAGTATTTCCTTCCAACTGGTAAATTGGCATCGGAGGTAGAAACAAACACAAGATAAATCTAAGTCTTAACATAAAACTTATTAAAAACAAAGGAGAAAAGAGCACAGCATGAAACTGTCACTTAAATAAAGTAGTTTAGTTGTTGAAACATATCTTAAGCATATAGTCCGTTAACAGATAATATTAACTTATGAGCTTAATATTGCAGGTCAGGTAGATCACGCTGACATTAAAAAAGGCAGAAAATATTCATGAACTCTTTGATAACCCCACCCAAGAAAACATTGGCAACTGATGAGTGAAGATACCTGCAAGGTGTGAAGAAGATTACAAGTTGCTTCTGGGAAGTCGGGACGTAGCATCAAAGCTTGTCTATAACTTTTTATAGCTGCCTCCACATTGCCACTGCAGAAGATTGAATGAAAGCATTTCAAACGAGTAAAATGGACATAAACAAAACGCACGAGAAAGGACCATTAACTATTTGAAGCTTGCAAACTAGACAATGAACCTGTCCTTATAAGATGAAGCCAAATTTGCATGAGCCTCTGCCATATTTGGTCTTATGGTAATAGCTCGCATATAGTCCTGAATAGCTTCATTAACTCTACCAATCTCCTTGTATGTGTTACCTCTATTGACTAGTCCATCAGCTGCCATGGGATCAATCCTGAGTACCTCATTGTAGCAAGATATGGCATCTGCATAGTTACCCTGTAAGTTAACCAAAAGAAAAATAATCACTTGTCTGGTCATGACCCTGCAAAGGGAGCGCACTAATTTTTCAAGAGAGAACAATCACTTCTAGCTATCTTTGCAGCCACATACAACCGTCCGAACAGCTTTTCTTTCACTGACATGAAAATTATTGTTTCTTCAAAATTACATATAAACATGTACCTGCTGCTTGTATATTATGGCTAAATTGTTAAAAGGAGCTGAAAGCCCAGTTGTCACAGCTAAAGTTGTCTTGTAACACTGTGCAGCAGCACTCATCATGTTCCTAGAGAATCAGGAATAACAACTCTGAAGATTACTTGATCTGAGCATCTCCAGTCCTCCCAAAAGGGGATTAACAGCAAAAGAAAATAATTAATTCAATCAAGTAAACCCTACCACTCCATATAAATGTTTCCAAGATTAGTCAGCGCTTGAGGATGGTTAGGCTGAAGTGAGAGGCATTGCTGTAAGCACCAAACGAATAGATTAAGAAAATAGCACGATAGAGAAAAAAGAAAGCATGTATCCACACAAAAAGTGAATATAGCTTACACGATAGTAATGAATTGCTTCTTCAACCTTACCAGCATCTTTCAGAGCATTACCCTAAAAGCAATAGAGTGGGTAGAGTAGATAATTAACACCTGAAGAAATTAATTTTGTACTGGACAGCTACACAGTAGAAGATGAAATAATAAAGGCCCACCAGATTGTTATATGCCTCCAAGAATCCAGCATCACAGGTTATAGCTCTCCTGTAATTAAGCATGGCCATCTCAAGGTTACCTTGTTCATAGTACACAGTAGCTAAGTTGCCTGCACATATTTTACATATTTACGATCTGTACAATGATTAATCATCATCATTGAACACTACTGCCCTATGGATTCTTTCCCCCAAAGATAAAGAGGAATTCAGTAATAGGCTTATATGCACCATGAGCTGCAACACCACCACTGAAATAAAACTTTCAACAGACTGAAAATTTGTGAGGCTCTCCCTTCCCTACCCTCCCCTTTTATTGATGCGGCGGGGGGGACTAATGTCTAGTTAACATCAAGCCATGTTTTCCATGCTACTTCATCTTCCACAGCATACACTAAATTCATGGGAAAATGGGAACTTGAGGTTTTAGCCTATTGCCAAAATGACTGCCATGCTAAAAATACAAGCAGTATGATTAATCCCCAAGAAAAAAAGGAAGGGAAGAAATATGATGTGATAATTTTGTGCAAAGACATCAATAAATACACTTACTAAAAGAAAGGCATCTATAAGTATAGAACTATAGATGAGTACTGTATAAATGAAAATCACCCAGTAAAAAGCAACCTCATAGCAATGACTATGAAGCTAAGACCGAGAAAGGTGCACTTACCAAAAGCCATAGCATAGTCTGGTCGCACAAGGAGAGCACGCTGGTAACACATAATGGCCTCCTGTGGCATCCCCAGAGCCTGGAAATACAAAGCAGATACACATATTTCTCACATTCTTGTCCAGGCATTTTGCACAACAGACCATATTAGCACAATGCAGAAGCGCTTACCTTATACACATTTCCCAGGTTCAAATATGCATCTGAAAAATTTGGTTTTAGCTTGACAGCTTCCTGGATGTGAGAAGTTCAAACCACAAAATAGTGAGTCAACTTAATAGCCCATAAACAAAGAGCGGAGGCAAAATAAAAACAAATCCAAATCTCTGATATAATAAAGTGATATACACTACGATATAAGGTACTCCTCCATACCTTGTAGTACTGCAATGCCCTGTTAAGATCGCCAGCATCCATGAAGAGGCCAGCAAGATTGGACCATGCAACAGCAAATGTAGGTTGTATGCGCAGTGCCTCCACATAACAATTGTATGCCTAACGGAAAACTAATAATCAAGACAACAGAAATCAACCAGCATAACAAGAGCCAGCAAAGCATCTATAGCCAACAGAAAAGCATAGGAACTGCACTTCAAGACTGAAAGACCTGTCAAAGAATAATAAAATTGGAGAATGCAGAGTATATCTCCCTCAACACATATGTGTAGACGTTGTACAAAGTTCAAGTCCACAACCATCCTACAGCCACTCGTTAAATACATATAGGGCCCACCATCGATGACAGAACAAAACAAAATACTCCCTCCGTTTCAAAAAGAGTGACCTGGTTTGACTTGGCACGGAGTTTTAGAAAATAAAGAAGACTTTTGAATCTTGTGGTCCTAAATTAAAGTTATGTCAAATGTACTAAATTGCCCTTCAATCTAGTGGCTTTGAACATGCCACATGGAAAACTGAGCTGAATTTTATGGCACCCTGGACCATTTTGGAGGAGTGAAAGAAGGAGAAGACACTCTTAGGTGGATTCATCACAGCAAAGGTATCTTCACAGTTAGCTCTGCCTACAAGAACCTGAATCAAATAGGGACTCAACTCAGATTTTTGTCTTGGAAGCTTATCTGGAAAGTCAAAATTCCATAGAAGGTGACAGTCTTTACTTGGTTGGTAGTTAAAGAGGCGGTACTAACACGGGAGAATCTAATGAAGAGGGGAATACATATGTGTCCTAGATGTTTTTTTTGTGAGCAACAGGCAGAGACAATCAACCATCTGTTTCTTCATTGCAAGGTGGTTAGACAACTGTGGCACTTATTTACCAGCTTCATGGGCACAAACTGGACCATGCCAAAAAGGGCAAGTCAGGCTATAGAAAGCTGGAACAATGAAGGCAGTGGCAGTACAGACCAAAGCAGATGGAGGATTGTCCCAGCAGTGATTTGGTGGACAATATGGAAGGAGAGAAATATGAGATGCTTTGAGAGTATCAGTAGTCCTTTACACAGGATAAAATGACCTGCATAATCACTTTTTGCTATTGGTGTAGTTCGGAGTATGTAGATGATCCTATAGCGGTTAGAGATATCCTAGGTCCTTTGCAAGATGAAGTAGGATCTAGTTTAGTTTTGTTTTAAGTACACGCAACTGTATGTAGCTCCATGATGTAAATTTGGGATCCCAGCCTTTAGTGCTAAAGATTAATACACAAAACTGTTACCTTTGTCAAACAAAAAAAAATGTTACCAAAAAAGAAAAGAGGTCATTCTTTTTTAAACGGACGAAAAAGGAAAGGAGGTCATTCTTTTTGAAACGGAGGGACTATAAGTTATGAAGAATCAGTGTTTTACCTCTTGCACCAAACCTTGTGCTTTCATCAGATTTCCAAGATTGCTATGTGCGTCAACCTAGAAAGAATACAAGGGAGTCAAGAAAGAAACATAGCAAGAAGCAAATCAACTGAACAGTTAAAAAGAAGCCAAATAAATAGGTAATCTTGAATACCAGACGAGGATTTAAAGCTAGAGCCTGATGGCAACATTGGGCTGCATCACTCAGCCTTCCTTTCCTCATATATGCACCAGCTAAATTTGACCAGGCATCAGCAAAATTGGGACGCAGCTGCAACCAAAATATTACCGTAAATTATGTCGTTCAACAATAATGAACCATAGTTATATTATAGCAGAATCATAGCAAACACCTTTGCTGTTATATCAAGCTTCCAAACAAAAAGCCAAACTTGCAAATATATAGTTGAGGAACCTGTTGCCATAATTTCTGCGAAAGAGAGGCTTCCATCACGTAGGAAAATGAAAGGTCTTCTTTCGGTTTTTGAAATAAGAAAGGAGAACAGTGAATTTCTAGGACCCAAATTGACCTGTATATACTCTTTTCCTATCCAAATTGCGCATTATATATTCTTTTTTCGATAACCAGATGCCCCCTACATATCCTTGTGAGCTCTATTTGAAAAGGTAAGAGTTATTTTAAATCACCAAGAATTAGCCTGTTATCAGACAGAAAATTCCTCTTTGAATAAATTGTTAAGCATAGCCAAAAAGAATGGTCACTTTTAGTGTCAAAAGCCAAAACCCCAGAAAATATAACTTAACGAACAAGTGACTTGTAGTAGTTTTGCATTAGATACAAGACTTGTTAATTGTTTCCCATAGTGGCGCTTTAGCACAAAGAGATGAAGCATCCAGGACCCCGGCCAACAAGACCACAACAATCTAAACATAGTTGTCTCAAACCCCTAACTTCTGTTAGCACCACCTTTTCTAAATGTTTCATGCCTGAGGGTTGAGATGTGCAACTTATGCAACAAAAATCCAAGGCCGCATACCTAGACCCATTTCCGAACCAACACAAGATATTATTATTGGACTCTGTGTATTAACGAGCGGAAATTATAGAGTTTTCAGCTAGTTGTTATGTGTAACGCGCCTTCCCTCCTCTCACTTTGGAAAGATCGTCAATATTTTCTTATGATGACCTGGTCGAGAGAGTACGAATGATCCTTTAGATTCAACATCAACCATGCTTCAACCCTCGGATCGTTGGTGAGGAACATTATGAAACCACCAAAAGAGTTAAGCAAACTTTAAAATGTTACAAAGAACTTCAGGACACTAGAGCAATCCTTGGATTAGATGAATTAACCAAAGAGGATCGTTAGCATATTTCAGGCAACAATTCTTCTTTATTTTCCTTTTATTCTTTATCCAAAAATAGTCCGGGCATATACACGGAAAATATTTCTATATAATATGCAAGTATATTAACCAAGTATTTGACTAATAACAACTTTATTTACAATATGCAGGAAATTTCTATGGACTGGGAGCATGGAGTTATCACACAAAGCTATACTGGCTTGGGATAAGATATGCTGCCCAAAATCTGCAGGAGGCCTGAATGTACTGGACATTTCACTCTAATATAGTCCAGCAGTCTGTCACTTTGTGGAACTTATTTAGGAACTTATGTAGGAAGAAGGATAAGTTGTGGGGGGTATGGATTCACACAGAGGTTGTTAGACCTACTATGTTGTATGGGGCAGAGTATTACCAGTCAAGAACTCTCGTTCAGAAAATGAATGTAGCGTAGGCCATAGATGATGCTTAGATGGAATGTGTGGGCCCAAAACGAATAGTACCATCAAAGGTATGGTGATTTCTACTGAGACAAAAAATTCTTAACTCAACAACCCAGCAATAAAAAACAGAACTTGAAGACTCCTTAAATTTGCTTCCATGTGGTTCGCACCAAAGAAAATCAAGAGATGGGAAAACTTAAATAGCAATAGTTTCCAAGTTAACAAAAGCCATGAAGAGGTACACACTAAAAAAAAAAAAATTAACGCTCGTTATTCCAACGGCATTAGTCATGCTTATTAACCATCGACCTAAGTGGGATAATGAAAATTATAACATTCCAATAAGGCAAATGAAGATGCATACAAACCTCTATTGCAATCAAATAATAGCGTATTGCAACATCGATATTGTCCTTTTCCTGCAAATAATAGAAGGCAAACAAATCATATCGATGTTCAATCACAAAAAGCAAAAGTTTGCAACTAGAAGAACTACTACAACCATACCTTCCAAGCATTTGCCATATTTCCATAGCACTCAGCAAACTGTGGGTTAACGCGGAGGGCTTCTTCATTTTTTGCAATGCATGTATCAAAATCATGCAACTAAAACAAGGAAAAATAAAATTACTTACATAGATCTATGGGGATAAGTACATGCAAGATATAGGAGGCAGTAGGCACTGTGAGTATAAAACACTGCCATAAAGCATACCTGATAATATATAGCCCCCAATAGAAGAAGATTATCAGTGCGCTGGGGATTTCTCTCATAAACTGCCTTGCTATGCTCTAGAGCCTGTTTATAGTTTCCAGCTTTGTAGTTCTGATGAGCAAGAGTTAAGAGTGTGTCCTCATCAACTGTGGCACAAGAAATACAGATGTCAAAAGCTATAAAGAGAGAAAGAGAGAGAGAGAGAGAGTGGGTGGGTGTACTAGCAATGCATGTTATCATTAATAAAGCAGTTCTGATAAGCAAGAGTTAAAGGTGTGTCCACATCAACTGTCGCACAAGAAAATGAGAAATACAGATGTCAAAGTAGAGAGAGCTCCAACATTGAAATCAATTCTAATAAATGGTCACATGTGATCCACCACAACTAACGGTGTCATCACCACGAGAAAAGGAAAACCAACCAAAAGTAAATGTCGCGCTATATAGATTCAAGTTTTCTCACGTTAACTTGTTAGTTTCTCGAAATCTGGGGTGATACTCTTATTATATGTTATATGGTATCTTTTGGGATTTGAGGTTCAGCAGAAACTTACAAGGCTAATAAAAAACTTGGTTGGTTTGCTCCACCATCAAAAAATTACTATGGGTTCTCAGGATGTTTGGAAATGGGAACGGGGAAATGGAGTCTTTTCCGTTTTGTGAGAGAGGAGATTGTGTACCCACATACCTCGATATGGATCCCTAGAGCAACGAGAAAGGTGTGCTTCTTCACTTGGCTAGCCACGAGGGGGGTGATCTTGACAGCGGAGAACTTGAGGAAGAGAAAGCTTACTTGTGCTAGTTGGTGCTTCATGTACAAAGAAACAGGGGAAGACATATATCACCTGCTCTCACATTGCCAAGTAGCATCTTAGTTATGTGGCGCGCTGATGAGATGGTTTGGTTTTGAGTGGGCAATGCCGAGAACTGTGAAAGAAACAGTGTTTAGCTGGCTTGTAGAAGACACTAGACAGGGGAGGAGATGCAAGACATGTGAAGTTGCACCTTTAGCATTGATGAGGACCATATGGAGAGAGAGGAATAGGAGAGCTTTTGATGGAAAAGAGAAACATGCCGTACACTTGAGAAATAGCCTCGTTTACCTTATTTCTTTTGGTGCATCATAAAGTAACTTTTTGTATAGATGATTGGGTGGATTTCGTAGAAAATCATGTATTTTTGACAGATTTTTTACATTTTGTATACGGGCTAGTTAATGCTCTTTTGTTAATAATATTCTTACTTCATTTTTTAAAAAAAAAAAAAACTAAATGGGATCTTTGGCATAGCCGGATATTATTGGACTATCTAGCATTTTCGGATATTATTTGTATTCAACTGTCAAATTCATCGGTGCTTCGACTTTCATATTCCTATATCAATATGCATGTAGGTTAAACATTGGAATATATGGCATTCAACTATCCAATTGCTGGAAGTCAAAGATCTCAACTTTGTGCTATTAATAATAGTTATATTAAACAATACAATCTGCCATTGTTGGACACTAATATCATTAATAATGACATTAGTCACCCGAAGCCCATGTTTGTTACCCTTATCTGCATAATAAGTTGGAATTAAAAGCAAACCATGAAGCAAATGGGCTTTCCCTCCTCCATTCTAATCTTCTTCATTTTTTCCCTTTATGTTCCTCAACTTCATGGTAACCATTATTTGTTGGACGAATCCAGCACAGGACTTACACTGAATGTTAGTTTCAACTTGACAAAGGCATAAGGGAAAAGTTAGTCCTTGTAAAATACGTCCAGCACTTAAAAATCATGACTATCTTAAGCTTCTAGCCTTTCAACTTGACAAAGGTATCCATGCAATTAGTCAAGTTGCGCAGAAGCTAGCTCGGACACCACAATTATCAAAAACAAAATCCCACTTCAAAAAAATATATACATACGCTCTAATACTCAAAATCATCTTCCTAATTAATTAAACCCTCTTAACACCGAATTCAATTGTAAAAACAAAGACTTTTTAACCGCAAAACACCTCAACTCCAAACCTAATCACATCTAACTAAATAATTTTAAAAATAAAAAAAACATAAACAGCTCTAAATATACTTTACTTCACATCCAAATTCAACATAAAGTCACAACTTCTAACCTAAACACATCAATCTAAACAATTTTAAAAAAAAAAACAGCTCGAATATACTTTACTTTACCCTCTAACATCAAAATTCACCACAAAGACACAATTTTTAACCTAAACACATCAAACTAAACAAAAAAAATTAAAAAAAAACAGCTTGAAATATACTTTACTTTACTCTCTAACATTGAAACTCAACATAAAGACACAATTTTTAACCTAAACACATCAAACTATATAAATTTTAAAAAAAACAGCTCAAAATATACTTTACTTTACCCTCTAACATCAAAATTCAACATAAAGACACAATATTTAACCTAAACACATCAAACTAACAAAATTCAAAAAAAAAAAAAAAACTCGAAATATACTATTACTTTACCTTCTCTAGACAAGTCAGACTTGATATTCACAGATGACAAAGCCGACTCAGCATAATACGGAAACGACGAATCATTTCTCGGATCACCATCATGTGAAACCCTAGAAATCAACAACTGTTGCTGATACTGCCGTGGATCGCTTTGCAGCGACAACATCCTGATCTACAACATGCACTATGTCCTCCAAATTCACAAAAAAAAGTGAAAGAGATAATGAAATTCAGCCGAAAATTGAAGAATTATTCTTCAGCAAATGGAGAATTCCAATTTTCCTTTCGATTTATTATACTGTAAACAATGACTGTTGTGCTTGTAGTTACGAGCTCTTTTTCCATTGGTGTTTGTGTGAAATGACTGTATTACCCTCCTGTTATGGTTTAACACATGTGGTTTGTTTGGTATTGATCGGTTTGACTACTTTATTATTATCAATCACTGCCTCGAAAAGATAGAGAGATTACTACCAAAAGCCTCTATTTTTTTAAAAATGTATATGACTTGATATTTCAAAACATGATTCGAAAAAATTTAAAATGTGAACTTTGGAGCATAGGTTTATATTATTTTTTTAAAAAAAAAGATTTTTCATTTTAGATTTTGTAAAAAAAAATAATCATGTTCGGCGTGAAGTGTTTGTTCGTACCATGTGAAAGTATTATGTTAACGAATAACTAGTTATTATTATTGTTGATTGATGGGTCTTTATAAAATTATGTGCAGTTCAAATCTTGTAATTGTAAATATTTATTTATAAATGAAACATGGAGATATACAATTTATCAATACGGCATTTTAAGATATTGTGATATTTTATTTATGAGCTATGGTTTGTTCATTTGGTAAGATTGTGTAAGAATTGAAGAAGTTTTAATGGTTTTCGAAAATAAAGGTTTTTTTCATTTTATGAAAATAATACAATCTTACAATCTAAATTACATGTTCAAATAAATCTTCAATTTCATACTAATTTGATTTAATATCATGATTTCAAATCATGATACCAACGATAAGCAATCACATGAATTGTTCAATTCATTTGAATGAAATGCATGAATATATCCTTGACAATAGAAAAGGTCTTACATCATGTGTTATGTATGTCTCATGCGACGGCGGGTTGCACTCTTATAAATATATAAAGTTTCAATCGAGGTATACATATAGTATGGAACCTTTACCTGATTGTATAGATTTGTTTCTATTTGAATTGTTATTTTTTTGCACCTAAATTATCACCACATACAGTTATTCTCTTTACACCGGACCTTATATAAGAAATAATTAAGATCGAAACATAAATGTCGCCGTACATATATAATAACACTTCACTATATCAATCATAAATTTTTTAGACAAATGATATTACTATATATAATGAGAGATTTGATTGTATGTATTAAAGCGCACATTAACTACTAGTTATTCTCTTATCGTCTTTGAACTAACATCATTTATGTAAAAACAAATGATAGTTAATGTGTATCTTAATGCATGTATGGTGTGAAAGTTCACATGGGAAAATGGGACAAATTAAAATGGGAGTGTGAAACTCGTGAATAAATAATAATTTAAATATATTTTTGACGAGAAAAAAATTCAAAATAGGCCCCTGTTAAGACTCACACTTTGTTTGGATCATTGTTACCCATTGTTTCATAATGTATTGTATTGTATTGTACTCTATTGTATGGTAGATACAATGTTTTGTTAGACTGTATTGTTTGTTGTTGTTTAATAACATTTTTATTGTTTGGTTTGACTATATCGTATTGTATTGTAATTTATAAATTTACTAAAATATCCTTAATTATTCTAGGGTATGAGGTTTGACTAGAATTAAATAATATAAGGTAAAGGGTAAAATAGTATTATGAATATTATGTAAAGATATAATTGGAAAAAGAAATTAAGTAACAATGGAAACACACTGTAACACCCCAGATTCGTGAAGGAAAAATTTGCAGAATTTTCAGATTTGGCAGGTGCCCAATCCGCATCAGGATTTGGACAGCTTTTAAGTCAGGGGTGTTTTTGTCTTTTCTCACTCTTCTTTTAATTCATAAATTAAAAGAGTTTTAGTTAGTCATTTAAAATCCTAGAAACCTAACTAGAACTTACCTAAGTCATTTAATTAACTAAAACAAAAGAATAGGAGAGAGTACAGAGAGGGGCGGCCGAAACCCTAGCAAAACCCTAGCCGCCGCCGGAAAACGCTAGAAAGTCGCCGGAAAAGTCAAGTCCAGCCCTAGTTGATAGTTTTTCGTGGAGATTTCGTCACCAGGTATGTGGAATTTCACTAGTGGATTCCTTTCGCCCATTAGGTCTCTAGTTTTCAGTCAGTTTCTTGATTCCCTTATTATGACTAGACCTAGGGTTTCTTAAATGTTAGAATTATTGGGTTCTTAGCTGTTAGAATGATCCAAATCAGATTAGTATGTTAATATTCAGTTTATTGCATGAATTCCAGAACCCTAGCTATGTATTTCTTTAGTTCTTGAATT